>MU227255.1:670743-697875 GCA_018584345.1 Thuja plicata | reverse complement strand
CCAATTGAGAAATGAACCTTCTTATAGATTGAAGTCTTCCTTGAAGTGACCTCATTTGACTAATATTATTTGGAATGTCCATGTCCATTATTTCTTGTACCTTTTTAGGATCTACTTCAATGCCTTTCACTAAAACAATGTATCCTAGGATTTTTCCAGATTGTACCCCAAAAGCACATTTCTTTGGGTTAAGTCTCACCTTGAATTTTTTTAGCCTTGTAACAATATTGTCTATTATGGATAGATGATCTTTTCTCTTATGTGACTTAGCTAAAATGTCATCCACATAATCTTCCATGAAGGTGTGCATCATGTCATGGAAAATGGTAGTCATAGCTCTTTGATAAGTGGCTCTGACATTTTTAAGACCAAAGGGCATTACGTTCCAAAAAAAGATACCCCATGGATGGGTAAAAGTTGTCTTCTCTTGATATTTAGGTGCTATGCAAATTTGATTATACCCACTGAATCCATCCATAAGTGAAAGCATAGACTGACCTATTGTGAGTTCCACAATAGCATCAATGCTTGGTAAAGGAAAGTCATCTTTTGGACAAGCAAGGTTTAAATCTCTGAAATCTGTGCAAACTCTTATTGTTTTATCATGTTTGGTAACTAATACAATATTAGAGATCCATTCGGCATATCCTATTACTCTTATAAACCCTTCTTTGATAAATTTCTCTAATTCAGCTTTGACCAATAGGGCTATATGTGGATGCATTTTCTGCAACTTCTACTTTACGGGCTTAACCCCTGATTTCACATTTAAGTGATGCATTATGAAACTTGGATCTAATCCGAGCATGTCAGCATATGACCATGCAAAGTTGATTTTCTTTGCTTGAAAGAATGTAATGAACTCTTCTCTTTCCAAAGGACTCAAAGATGCTACTAAGTGAATGAATTTAGGATCCTTTTATGTTCCAATGTTGACCTTTTCTATAGGTTCAATAAGTATAGGTGATCTTTCATCTTCGTGAGCTGGCAAGGTGTCCAACCTCTCTCCCTTAGGTGCCACAGTTGGATTTTCACCTTCAGAAACATCCTTTATTTTTACTTTTTTTGGGTCTACCACTGCCACATGGTGGTTTTCACCACTAGACCTTCTCATGTTTTTGTATATTTTCTCTTCATTTTTTGGATTAAAAGATTGAACACCTACCCCTATCATTATGTCCAGAGTGAATTCATTGTTGGAAGAATTGGGTTTGACCGCATTGAGGTATAAGGCCATTGAATTGTCATTTGGGAAGTAGAGTAAGTCATTTGACTTGGACATATCCCAATCAATAAGTTCAGGATGCATTAGGGACAAAGAATCATTGAAAGGGTTTTCATTTGAAGGAGTTAAGGACATGACTTCATTATATGGTTCATACATTGTATCATCAAGGTCTATGACATGTGCCTCTTCTAGATGGTCCATGGAAGAGGGATCGAAATCCTCTTCATCAGAATCCTCTAAGATTTCTATGGGAAAGAAAGCATGTGGATTAAACACTAGGGTAAAATCTCCCACCCATGAAAGTACCCAAGGTTCAGCTACCCATTGAGTGAAAAGAGGTGCTTGTTCTATGTTGACTTGTTCAAGTTCACTTGTTGTTTGAGTTGAATTTGAACCTTGAGCCATATGTTCTTCATTCTCAACTTTAGGAGGAATTGCATTAGTGTGAATGGTATCAACCTCTATGTCATGACAAGATTCTTTGGACAAGGAATCCCACTCATAGTCTCTAGAATCATCTTCACTTTCAGAACCTACCATATGGATATGTGCACGGAAATCATGCATGGGACTTGAACTTTCTCCTTTATGTTGAAAACCTATGTCGGCTTTCTCTTCTTTGGCTCTCCAAACAGGTTCAATAGGTTCTAACAACCCTCTATGTCAAACTCTTAAGGGTCCTCTTCCCTTATACCCCATTTTCTTCATGATATCAAATCCTTTTCCATATTGATCAGTTTGTATATTGATATGTTTCACCCTTTCATTGGGGTGGGCTGAATTATCATCCTCTTTATAGAGCCATTGTAATACCTCATCATCTTCTTTGTCCATTTCTTGTTCGTCACATTCCCTCACAAAATGGGAATGGTAATTATGAGGTTGATTATCTTTGGATGGTTTCCCATGTGTTCTTGGAGATGTAGGTAAGTCAAAGAGGGAAACGGAATATTCCCCTACTCCTTTTGATTTAATCTTACATTGTTTCTCGAATCGATGCATTAGGTCCTTCATCTTTTCATATTGATCTTGCTTAGTTTGATCTCTTTCTTCCTTAGTGGGTTTAGAAGATTATAACCTTAATGTTGAAGTCTGAGCTGAAGTATCCTTTAAATTTGAACCCTCATAACTCATCTTTTCTTTTCCCTTAGTTGATGTAGTTGAGTTAGTTTGAATATGGTTAGGAGTAGATGTGACATTGGATGTTTGTTCTGACTTTTCCTCTTTGGCTTCTTCAATGGTAATATCAGGGATAACTCTTTCCCTATTATGAGGAATATACAATTCATGACTTGGATTCAAAGCATTGCAATATTGGAATGGGTTTGAATCTCCTCCAATTGTGATCTCCTCCCCTAGGTATGGAAATTCCATGCATTGGTGATATGTAGAAGGTACCGCTTGCATCTCATGTATCCAAGGTCTCCCTAGTAGGATGTTGTAGGTCAATTTCATGTCAAGGACTTGACATATAGTGTCCTTTTTGATAGGTCCTACTTGAATTGGTAGAATGATCATACCTTTTGAATATCTTTCCTCTTCATCATAAGCCTTAATAGTTATTTTCTTCTTTGGATCAATGGAGGACTCGGATAAACCTAATGAATTGACAAGGTTTAAAGTGCAAATATTTAGACCAGCTCCACCATCTATGAGAAATCTCTTGACCCTATCTTTGGATTAATACCTCTATATGCAAGGTTAAGTTTTGAGGATGTGTGATAGACATGTCATCTTGCTCCGAAAAGGAAAGAAAATGAGGGGCTATGAGGTTCCCTACCATGTTCTGAAATTTTTCTTCCTCCAAGTTTATAGGAACTGTGGTTTCACACAAGGAATTTTCCAAAATCTCTTTGTGATTAGGAGATAGTTTTAAAAATTCCAAAATTAATATTTGGGCGGGAGTCTTTTGCAATTGATCCACCAAACTATAAGGCTTTGTGGTGGGTGGTGTTTGTTTAACTACAATAGTTGGTGTTTTGGGACCAATAGTAATAGGAGTGACTCCTTGTAAGGTAACCTTTGAGGCTTGCCCCCTTGTGATGGCATTAGTAGATCCTTGAATAGGTTGGTCTTTAACCACCACAACAATGATGGTATTGTCATAAGTTTGGGCAAAGTTGACATTATGACTGCCTTTTACATTATTTGCATTGTTTCCTCCATTGTTGGAATTAGAAGATTCTCCCTTTTCATGCTTATAAAAAGGAGTTTTAAAGGTTGTGTGATCTTCATTATTTTGAGGTCCGTCCACCTTGATCACACCATTGTCTATGAGATCTTGTACCACATGTTTGAGATGCAAGCAATCGTTGGTCTTATGTCCCCTATTTTGATGATAGTCACAATGGTTGTTCTCATTCCACCAGTTTGGCTTGATGTGTGGTTCATAGGGTTGAGCCTTTGGTAGATCGATAAGCTTATTTGCAATAAGTGTCCTTAATGCATTTTCCAATGGTTCACCCAAAGTAGTAAAGGTCCTTTTGGGTGTAGGTGAAAAGAATGGTTTAGGCTTAGAAACTCCTTGATTATTCCCAAAGTTGTTATTAGTGTTGTTGTTGAAGGGTACTTTAGGTGTTTGATTCATGTTATTGGCTTGAGCTGAGTTTTGAGTGAGATTAAAAGGGATAGATTTTAAATTATTAGCCTCCACCACTCCATCATTAACCACTCCTTTATATTTGTTATTCTTCATCCAATATCAGTTGTTGTTGTTATTGAAATTCTGATTTTGATTGGTGTTGGAGGTATTGTTGTTGTTTTTATTCTTGTTATCTTTGTAGAGTTTGATTTCTCCACTTTTCACCAATACTTCTTTAGTTGTCACTAAATTCTCAATTAAGTCTTGGAATGATATAGGGCATTACATCCTTAGTCAATAGTTCATTTCATGATTCAAGCTATTCACAAAGATATCCATCTTTTCCTTTTTAGGTACACTTTGAGGGTATCTAGCAAATACCGCCCTCCATCATTATAGGAAAAGTAGGAATCCCTCTCCGTCTCTTTGTTTGGTGTTCCATATATTTAGCATTGTAACCTCATGTTTGATGTTGTAAGAGTAGTGGGTTACAAATTTAGACACTAATTCCTCAAAGGTCCTAATACCAGAAGGTAATTTTGAGAACCACTCCATTGCCATGCCTCCCAAACTTCTAGGGAATAGCCTCATAAGGTAAGTTGTGTCATGCATGAACTATAGAATTAGGGCACAAAATTCCCTTAGGTGATCTTGGGGATTAGACATCCCTTCATATTTATCATATTTTGGATAAATAGCATTTGTTGGAAATGGTATCATGACTAAGGACTTGTCAAAAGGAAAAGGACACAAGGCTTCAATAGAAAAGGGTTTAGGAGCCCCACTTTGTTTTAATGTGTCCAATTGTATCTAAAAAATTTGGAATTGTTTATTCATGACATCAATGGGGTTAGCCTCTACTTCTTCTCGTTTAATTTTAGTAACATCGTAATCGTGTGTAAGTTTGAGACCTGTTTGTGCTAGGTCTAGGAAGTATTTCTCTTTGTCTTTTTCCAACACTTAAACCATGAGTTTCATAAAGAAAGGGCTTTGAATAGCCTTGGTAACCTTTTCATTGGTTATCTCCTCTTCATTAGAGTCCATATTGCCCCCATTATTGGTGTTGTTCATCCCTTGATTGTTAGGGTCTATGTTTGTCCCTCCGTTGATATTGGTGTTAGATCCTTTGTTGTTAGGATCAACATTTCCTTGTTTGGTTAATTCCTTGTTCACGTGATTAATCTGATCGAGATCTATATGAATAAATGGGAAAGACATCCTCAGTTCTATTTCTTTGATGGGTTTGTGTACAAGATTTGCAAAAAAGGGATCACCCGAGAAGGGACACTCTTGTCTCAAATAAGACCCGTCTGGTTGGAGGGTAGTTTTTATGTAATGGGATCAAGTGAAAATCAGCATTAACATATGTCAAAATGAGGATCTTAGGTTTTCAAACTCACTAAATGACCAATCCATGTACAAATTTACAAAATTCCCAAAAATGGCAGATTCTGATCAAGATAGGTATTCACAGTGAGAGAACGTCAATTCAAATTTTCTTGTTCTTAAACCTTTGGTAGATACCCACTATTTTCCTTTTAAAATTTCCAGGAGGCTCTTACCTATGTGTAGGCGGCCTTTAACTGATACTACGCGGTCACTAGAAAATTTGTACGCGGCACCCTGCAGTTGGCAGGCGGTGTTTCTCTGTTGCCAAGCATTTTTGAAATATTGTAAAGTGGCTCTTTCCAGTTAATAGGTGTTTGTTTGATGTTATCAAGTGAAATTTTGTATTTGATAAGTGGTCTAGCTTTGTTTGTAAGCGGCTCTGCAATGATTGTACGCGGCACTTTGCTGATCATAATTTATTTTGTCAATTTAATGATGTTTTTAGGGTTTAAAATTTTAATGTCTTTCATCAGATTTATCAAAAAGTATTCTTGCATGAAAATGAAATACAAACTCAACACACACATAAAATTTGCACCATATCCCTAAAAACCACACTAAAAGTGTATGTTCTTGGATGTTTCAACAGGTTTGTACAAGAATATCTTCCAAGCAGTCTACCTTAGCATTAACAAATTTGGCTTTTAAACATGGCTCTACAAAAGGTAGGTCTGCTATTTTATCAGGTCTCAACCTATTCCGGTCTAAACCTTGACAAGATCCTTTACCCCTTTGAGGGCTTCCCACATGCACAAAAGTACAATTTTGTGCAATCCCGAAGGACTTCTAGAGGAAGTGAGGATGGCTTGCACAAGTTTTAGTCACTTTCTGATTAAGGAAAAGTGCATTATTTATAGTGGGTCAGACGATATTGCGGTAAAAGAAAATATCTCCCACTTTGGGTCGTTCCCTCTCACCATCCTTATAAGGAAAATATCAGGAGGTAGGCCCTTTAAAGCTCTATTTAGCTAGCATGTTCATAAAAGTGGGAATTGAAATTGGTCCAAAAATTTTGTGAATCTGATTCACTCAAAGAGTGAAGAGCATATCCCTATTGTTTTCCTTTTGTTCCAAACACTTTAAACAGTTTTGTTCATTTTCAACCCCTTAACAAGGAGGTTCTTAGAATTGAAATGTGTGGTTCAATTTGCCTATCCTTGTCCTTCTACCAAATTGGCTTTGCACTTTTGGCTTTTTGATTCACTTTGAAAAGTGAAGAGCATATGCCTAATGCTTGTTCAATTTGGACAAAAATAAAGGATTTTCTACTTATGCTAGATTTAAAGAAAGCCACAATTTGATCAAATGCAAGCTTGATGAGATAAGTATCTGAATTCAAAGCTAGCAAAGGCTAGGCACATTTTTGAGTATTTGGCTTTGTTTTTACTCACCTAGTGATGATCGTTCCCACTCCATCTCCTCCAACAAGTTAGTCAACACAAAGCACAGCAAAGTGAAGAAAACTTGAAAAACCTTAAAAGACACAAAAACCTCCTAAAAGCTCTTTCAAATGAATGATTTATCGATTAAAACTTTTAAAGAAAGTAAGGATGTAAAATTATTTAAAGAGTAGGAAATTTTTTCTTATATGCAAAGAACACCTTAATATACTGATCATATAAATGCTCTTCCTCAAACAAACTCTCTAACAAATTTGCATTATGAATCTTTTTATCATTCTTGGTTTTAACCCTTACGTCCTTACTAGGCCTTGAGATCCGCTTCTCTAGTTTCTGCACCTTGGGGTGATTTTTCATCTAAAGAATAAGAAAATATAGAGAATTATAAAAGTGACAGAATTAACCAAAAACTGATTTAAAGCAAAAGTTGCCACGCGGCATTTTATAGCTAAAGAGAAGCTACAAAATTTCAGTAAGCGTAACTTTAAACTTTAAATGCGGCTTTTAACTTTTCACACGCGGCTCTTAAAATACCACAGGAAGTAAAATAAAGATAACAAACGGTGCACAAAGTATAAAAAGTGGTCAGAAATTTGCTCGTAAGTGGCTATTAAAATTTTAGAGGTGGTGCACTTTATCTAACAGGAGGCACGATTTATCTGATAGGCGGTCCAAATTTATCTCTCACGCAGCAGCAGAAAGAAACACGGAGACGAATCAAGCTCTGTAAGTGGCATTTTGTTGTTTGTAGGTGGTTCTTTGCATTGTATACACAGCTCTTCTATTTTCTGCAAGAAAAACACCAAGAACAAAGAGAACAGACCAAATATTATGATAAAAATGTTAAAATAGAGGCTGAGAGCCCCACAGTGGGCGCCATTATGTGTGTAAGAAAATACACCTTCATGAAATTAAGATTAGAGAAAACAATTCTATGGAAAGATAAAACAAAGTTAATCTAAGAATTGAAGCTAAATCTATATCATCTCATGGTTCTCTATCCAAGCTTTGTTAAGAGAGCTCTCAAGCTTAATCTCTCTCAAGGACAATCCTACAATGAGATATGTATGAAAATTAAATGCTCAAATCTAGCTAGAATGCTTAAAATGCTCAAACATGCTCCAAGATCATAAGATAAAATAGCAAATGCTCCTAAACATGATATGCTAAATGAAATGCAAATGCTAAAACTCTCTCAAAAGCTCTCAAATGCTCCTCAATGTGCCTATAATAAGGATGCTTTTTCTCTTGAATTCTTGGGTCCCAAACACAAAGGAAATTGCTTGTATTTATAGCATTTTCCCAAGGGTAGGGGGTAGAGTGAGTTGATCATGATCAAAGCTTGGTTAAGTCAAAAGCTTTGAGGTGTTCTCAAATGGAGGGAAAGTTGGTTGGTTGTCTCAAAGATWTTAGGAATTAAATAACTCCATCATTTAATTAAATTAGCCATGGAAGGGTGATTGGGTTGGATTTGATCCTTTTTGATTTGAACTATACAATTGAAAAATCAATTGCATAATTTGATTAATCCCTTTAGGCTTGAATTTAATTAATTGATTTAATGATTATTTGATCTTTTAATTTGATTTGAATTTTGTTCCTTTGAATTGATAAAGGTCCATTTGATTTGCATTGAGATGAGATTTTGAAGCATTTGGCTGAGATTTATAATTTGAAATGTTTGAGATACACCTAGTCAATTTTAGGTGTCTACACTTTGTATGCTATAAGATAAAAAAACTATTAAGTTTTGACCAAGTTAAGGTGGTCAAACATGCGATTTTTTATATTCCAAAAATGTTGTAGTAAAAAAATCATAATTAATTATTTATTTCAAAAAAATACACAAAAAATATGTGTTATATCCATACATGAGTCTTCTACTTATATATAGAATCTTATAAAAAAAATATTATCATTTGATTGTAGTTAGGGTGGTCAGACATACACCTTCTTCTTATCTTTTTCCTAAAATTTACATACTACGGCGTTGAAATTTCAAATTTTCACCAAATACATTAATTTTTTTTGCAAAAAATATAAGTATCTTAGAAACTAAATTCAATTTCCTACATATTCTCTTTTTACAACTTTTTTATAAAAGGTAGATAACTTGTTCAAATTTTCACGTCAAGTTGCCTAACCCTCATTTTCTGAAATTTCATTGCCAGTTAAGGGCCTAGTTTAGCATACCATGATCCTACACATACATGTGACCAGGCGAGGGATTTTGTTACAAATATTAATATCCAATTTCTCAATATCCTCATAATCTCCTAACATCTTTTTGAAGTAGTTGACCCTTTCATATTTGATTTCACAAGGGTCACAAAGCAAGAAGTCAATTGTATTGTTTATTTGTTGTATATAATTCTAAATTCTATGCATTTTGTAGAGTTATGAAAAAAAAATCCTAACACCCCCCTCCTCTAGAAACATTTATCTTCAATTCCCTTTCTAATAATACTCCTCAAAAGCATCTCATTATAATCAGCTATGAGTTTCTTCTCCTTAGTGTATTTAACTTGTGTCGTCCCATTTTTCATTACTAATTTTCTCAAATTGGCTATTTCTTCCTTAACTCTTTATTTTTTAGTAACAATATTGTTGAAGGATGTTTTAGTAAAGTGCCTTAGTTTTTCTTTCAAAAATTTCAGTCTTTGAAAGAAGGTATACATCTTTTTTCCTTCATACATGTTGGACACTAGTCACTACAATTCCAAGATATTAATTAAGTATAACATCCTAAATCGCAATTTTTTTAATCTAGATTGATATTTTTGTGGTTTGGCATATGAGGTAATCAACTAAATAGGGAAATGGTTTGAAACTGATATGGGTTTATTCTCGGTATTCTCAATGGTAACTAACACATTCTTTCTCAAGTTGGCAGGTGAAAATAATTCTCAAAGTTCTCGAACCCAAAATTCCTTCTTAAAATGTTTAATATATGTATTGACGGTTGTTCAATCTTGCAGGTCCAGGTCAAAGTGAGAAAGAAATATATGCAGCTGGATCACCTCCAAGAAGTTCTGAACTCCTGAGCACCTTGGCAGTTTCTGCCAAGAAGTCCAAGATAGAAAATGCATTGGAGAGGCTCCCATTAGTTCTCAAATATAAGAAAGGTGGGATAATTCTAGGATCCCGAATTGAATCAACCCTGAGAGAGATCACATAGATAGATTTTGACACTTGGGCCAAATTGAAAGGCCTCAACTAGGCAATCCACAATATAAATGATCCAATGACTTGATATCAGTCAACTTAGTAGCATTCAGAATCATTCAAGAAGTTGGTTTTCCTCACTCAGTACAGGCGTCGGAGCTGATATTCCTCATTGAAAAAAATTACAATCTGGTCACTCAAGCTACCACCACATCCTCACCCTATGCCTAGGGTTATGTGATGCCCATCACCTCCCTGAACCATGATGCCACTGCCATAGTATGGTTGAATTCATTCTTCTCAGACGTTGTTGTCCTTACCTAGGAAACTTTGGTGGACCAATTTACAGAAGCTGGAGATGCGGCCTAGCGCTACCTGAATCCAGAATGGCTAAAGAGCCCATGTCAGGATTATAAGAAGATGAGGATAGATATCCCTTGCTCTAACTTGAAGGAGCTCATCCAGATAGGGATCATATTCTTGTGCAGTATCTTTAAGCAACTACACGCCCGGGAATTTCCCCACACATGTATTATTTTCTATATTGTATGACCTCTAACAAGTCACGCTTTGACTTCGCCACTATCATCTCCAACCATGTGGACACCCATATGAGAAAGGTTAGGGAGTATTATAATTTCTACATGACCTCCTTCGTCATTTGGTTCCTATCTCTAGAGAACATAGGAATCTGAGGATTGAGCACATTTGGCATCCTTAGGACCAAGAGCACATAGGCCAACCCATGGGATCACTTTCCTCAGATCCAGTGGGCTGAAAGTTTCCCCAATTTTTGTAGAGTAAATGATGCCTTCATTTTCCACAGGATCAAGGTGCTCACCAAGGATGTAGGGTTTAGGTTATCTCAGGAAGCCATGTCCATGATAAGCCCATGAGGATGTTATTTCATCCAATTTTCACAACACATGTACATTCGGGTGACTGGGTTTTTTGGGAACCCACTTTAGTTGCCTAAGCATTGCAGGGACAGAATCATTTTGTTAGAATTTTGTAGGCAGATTCTGGAGGTGCAAGCCCTAATAGCCACCAAAAAGATCACCTTCATCTCCTTCCCATTTTTGTGCATTAAATACACCTGCTCCCTCGCCTAGGCCTGGGAAGCAGAGAATAATCTAAGTAGCTTGGGCTTGGCTAAATTTTCACTCAGCCGCCAAGATTATGACCTGCACGACCGACTAGAGAAGGTGATTCCTCAGGGATCTAAACCCCATGCAGCACACATAGAATATTTTTGGGTATATTTCCAAGATGAATTTGACATCCCAAATCAGTATTACTCAAGGATGCCAAAAGGAATGATGGATCGCCTCAATCTTTGGACCTTCCCATAGACTTTTTCTGATAACGGGTCACTCAAAGACCTGAGTATAAGGAAACAGGTATTGACAAGATGGACCTCCCTCTAGTGGATTGGGAAACACAAGAATATTTGACCATGGATTTCATCTTGAAGATTGTAATCAAGCACAACCATGCATATTTTATGAAGGTTTTCCCGAAGAGTGTCTGATTGGACAATGAATTTTTGGAAGCATCAAGTTCAAGAACCCAAGAGGCTAAACAATCAAAATCCCAAGGGAAATAAAAGGTTGGTACACTTTCTTAGGCCTCATACCCCATTATGGCCCCCCTTAAGAAGCGGTTGGACACACAGTTAGAACAGTCCTGAAAGATGCTAGATGCAGTGAACTTTGGGGTGACATTTGGTTTCAGAGCTACTCTAGTAGGCTCCTCTACCTTTCCAAGTGCATCCCCATCCTCACCTATCCTACTTGGCATGCCTACCAATGAGGAGGTCAAAGAAGAGGAAGCAATCACAGCTTCCATAGCGCCGCTCTATAGAAGGAGAAAGCAAAAAGAAGATAGACCCCCATTGAACAGGGACCCAAGCCCGGAACCTACAAGTGCAGCTGGGGTCAAATTTATCTTCTCCTCCTCTGACAAGGAGGATCCCCTTGAGGATCCCCCAAAGATCTCTGATATTAATGTTGATGATTTTTTCCAGATCGATGGTCTGGGGAGTCTACATGAGATGATGGAGAAAGCGGTAGAAGAGATAGTAGAACAAGAAGTGGATATCTCTCAGGAGGAAGAGAAAGGGGAAGAAGAGAATAAAAAAAGATAGCCCAAGAGAAATAAGAACTCTGATAGAAATAGGTCAAGAGAAAAGCTAAAGAAGAAAAGGAACAAGAGAATAAGCTGGCCAAGGAGCAACTGTTGGCGGCAAGGGAAACTAGACCTATGGGATCAACCATACCCATAGATTCCATGTCCCAAATCCAAATCCAATTCCAATCACTATCTCAGGACACATAATGGGTGAAGCCATCACTATTCTTAAACAAGTGGAGCTAAATGATCCGACTCAACAGCCACCACCCTTTTGCCCACCAACAGAGAACATCCCAGGAGATAGTGCAAAGGTGGATAGGGGAAGTGTAGACAATGATCCTGCCAATACCAGTAAAGATACATCAATGGAAGAGAGAGAAAATTCCTGAGGATACTTTAAGTTTTGGAATAATAGTGAGCAGATTGTAGCTCAGGCTCTTGAAAGAGTTGACACAACCCCTCTCCTCCATAACACCCAAACCGTCCACATCTAGGATGTTGCTCCCACGGGATGATATATACACACTAATGATAATGAAAAATAAAGTGTCAGGTATTGACAAGTGGATGACTAAACAGATTAGAGCAATAAGGAGCTTCATATTTGAGACCGTCCCTGGTTTCAACCAAGCACAAGAGATTGTAAATCAGTTGAAGGTCATCATTCCATAGTGACAAGAAGAAACAGAAAAGAATGAGGGGTGGAAGGATGACCTAGGAGAAATTTTTAATCTCAACCCGAGGAAGGTCTGGTAGAGATAGACATCCTAGGGAATGAGCCATACAAGTTCCCATGGACCCAGTACTCCAGACTTGAATTCAAAACCAAGGTGAGAAAGCAACTAGTAAGGGTCTTGGAGGAGCACCTTTTTGCAGTCTGGGTATCCATGGACCAGTATTCTTTATTTATCAAAGAGATTACTTTGGTTGATCCACTCATCCATGGGACTTATACTCTCATTGATACCATACTTAATAAATTTGATGAAGTGGTCGAGGCACAATTTCAGCCCTCTAGAGATTTCAATAGCACCATAATGGTGTGACTCTCCCAGATGGTGCTCAAGTCCCACAATGTTGCCAAGGTGGCCTCAGAATTAAAAGATGTGAGGGCTACCCCAGACCAACATAGATTAGCACTATCTTTCACTTATATTCTCTCCAATCAATATTTATTTTTCTATAGTCAGACTATTGGGACACATGTATTACTTTATGGATCTACTGAATCCTTTGCTTGTATACAACACCTAATTATGTAATCGGGGAATCTACTAGATACTTTGAGTGAGTGATGTAGATTTCCATTTAGGACTTATTATTGATGGTTTAGTATATTGAATTAGTAAGTGGATGTTAGATAATATTAGTATGCATATTTATTAAGAGTTATGTTTATGCATATGGATTAGATGTAGATGTTGTTTAAGTTCAATGAATCATCGATGCTAATGTGAGTGAATGTGTGTTCAATTTACATTATGTATTTTGATATGTTTATGTGTTGGTTTATTGGACCTACTGATGTGTGCAATGAGTTTGTAGGAAAACTGACCATGGTACTAATCAAGGATTCGGGAATGGACCTATGTGAAAACCGTGAAGCTAGGTCATGTCTATAAAAAGAGACATGGACCTCGTTTTATAGTGTTTTATTCATAAAAGTATGATGCATGAATGTATTCAATTTAATTTAGTAAATATGTAAATAGGTCATGTCATATGTCATTTTTTTGTGTCACTTGACACATGTGCACCTTGTGTGTTGGCATGGCTAGTGAATGTGACTAGCATAGGCTTGACTTTACCCACGAGTTACCTAATATAGTTCCAATGCTTACCCTAAGGTTTAGGTAGATAAGATTGAGATAATATTGAGTCAAGGAAGATAAGGATAAGTCAAGAGAGATTAGATTTAGTCTTGAGGGTTGTATTTTCGTGAGTTAACCTTGGGTGGAGTTTAGGAGGGTCATTTGGACACCCAGAGAGTAAATAGGGTAAAAAATAACTAATCCACTTGGTACCTTAGGGGTTAGGAGTCATTTTCAACCCATTAATAGCCTCAAAACTCATTTATGACTCCCCTAAAGTCTCCATTTTGGGTAGTGGCGAATTTGAAGAGTAGTAAGACTTTGGTTAATCCATCCCTTCTTTCCTTGTGAGCATTTAACTCCATTTATGAAGAAGGAAGGAAAGTGGGGAAAGTAGATGGATTAGGTTCTCTCCTCCATTTATAACTCTTGATATTTAAGAATACCTATATAAGGAAGGGTTTAGAGGGAGCTTGGGTACACACCCAATCTCTACTTTTAGAGACAGATTTATTTTGTAGGAGTAACTCTTGAGTGAAGGACAAAGGATGAGAAGGAGAAGCTCTTCACAAACCACCTTGAATTTTCCATAGCTTGGATTTGAGGTGAGTTTCATAGTTAGCATAGTTTAGAGTAGTTCTTGCTTTCATATGTACATAGCTTGAGGAATCCATGGATGGAGTTTATCTTATTATCTTCAACTTCATGGGTTTTCATGGAGTCTTTGTGTTGAGTCTTGTGTTACTTTGTAATTATTTGTATATGGGTTTCTTCAAGGCATACTCACCCTTGGGAGGGATGAGTAACCTTGAAGGGGTGAAACTTAGTGATCTACCCAAGTAGTGTAGAATCTCCCATGTGTGGAGTGATGTACATGGTATATGGGTGCCCATGATGCCAAGAAAGTTTAAAAGGCATTTGGGGATCAAAAGGGAGAATTGGAAGGCTTGAAGCCATGACTTAATTATGTGAGAGAAAGATGTAATTACTCCATTTGTCACGGTATGGCATGGAGAATGAAGAAAGAATTTGTTTATGAGTCCATGTGTGGCCATGGAACAAGAATATGGAAGTGGTAAGGGAATGTTGAGCCCATGTGTGACCTATTCCCCGTGTATGTATTTTAATGTTGGCTTTCTCCTCTTGTGGTAGTCCTCTTTCACCCCTATGTTTTAGGCCTCTTGGAGACCTATGTATATCCTTGGGAAATGGGTATTTTCTTGTGTATTATATTTTTAGATTCATGGTTGTTTGTATGAATGTTTCTTGTTCATTCTTGTGTCCCCTAGCTCGGGGGTGGCCTTACAAAGGCCTAGGTTGGGAGGTGAGCCTCCGTGGCGAACCTTGATATTTGAAGTCTTGGTGTATGAAAATCAATATCATTCTCAAAGTATTTTCTATTTAAGCTTCTTCATTGTAAATTTTGAAAGGTTTTGGTAATTGTAATCTTCTTATTTTGAAGACACTTGTATTTTTGAAATCAGAGTATGCTTTTTTTCTATTAATAAGATAATTATTTGGACTTTTATTTGAAATGACGGTTATCCCAAAATAAATTTATTGATGTTTTACTAAATATAGTGAAAAGGGAATCTTAAGGACTATAACTTTAATTAATGTTGTTAATACATTAAACTTTCAATTAATTTAATTTGTGAAATTTGCATAGGTGTAGAAAGGAAAGAAAATACTATATCTCATTTAGTTAACTTAACAAGATTAGAGAAAAATATATGTTCAATAGATTATGGTTAAATGCCTAAGTTTTAGGCATGACATTTTGGTATCAGAGCTTTGGGTTCCCCTCTAGGGCCTTGAGTTCACTATGCTTATTTTATGTACGTAAGAAATAGTAATCAGTTTCAATACATTACCTCTTATGTCTGTGTGTGAGGCTTTCTGGTTGTCCTTACTTTCTCCCTATTTTTCCTTTAAATCTCTATTGTTAGGATGACTATCTATAAGCTATTTTGTTAAAGCTTTATATAGAACAATACCAAACAATCCTTAAAACTATGGCTTAAAAAAATGAAGATGTTGACATAATGAGCCTTCTATTATTTTTCATTTTGAGGATATTTTTTTAAAATGGTGTAATTTAAAAGATAGCAATTCTTTTTCATATAATTAAATTTGTATTTTCTTTATTTACTAAAGATTTAAAAAAATAGCTTCTCAAATAAAATATATACACCTAGGTTGAAGGATTTAATGGATGAAAATTATTAAATGTAATATCCTATTTAAACACTAAATCTAGTTGGAAATTTTTACTTTTCCTAAATTATTAAAGAATATGCATTAACTAACCTACTATAAATACTAATACTTTTAATTGAATGTTTGTAGGATTAATGAATCCTATAACTTCTAAAAGTATTAGCAGAAGATTAATATTTGCACATCTATCTATAAATCATTTTATTTATCATACAAGTTAATAAATCTATAAAGTTTGGCTAGTATTTAAATATCCTTAAAGAGCAATATTTTGAAATTACATTCAAAACTTGTGAACATAGTGAACTTATGTTCCTTTTAACAAATTATATGTAGAAACATATATTAGAAGAATCAACACTTAACTATTTTACATTAAAGTATTTTGCAAGTTCATCTAAGAGTTAATTGTATAGGTAAATATACGTATTTATAGGGAGTCAAACGTTCTCTTTAATAATGATAAGATAAATTCTCATTTAAAAACTTAAAATACATTTAAACTCGTATATATTTTTGTTTAGATTACATTTGAAAATATCTTATAAAATATATTTAAACTTGATGATTTAAATTTCAAAAGAAAAGAGATGTATCATTATCTTAAACTAAATTAAACCATACTTATATATATATATATATATATATATAGTAAATGGTCGAGATTCTATGGCCAAAATCATATCTTTTTAAAAAAAAATAAAAAATAGTAAAATACTAATTTTTTTTATGAGGACAAGGCGAGGCAGGTAAAAACCCTACCCCCGACCCTCCTCCTCCTCTAGGGCGCAGGCAGAAGCATGCATCCCATTATTTTATCACAGTGGGGCCACAGTGCAGCTCACAGTGGGGAGCGTTGCTCTCCACTGTCCGCCCCCACTACTGCTCTTTTCTTCCCCTCTTCTGTGGAAACACTCCTCCCTCGCGAGCCTCCCCACCTCCCCCACTTCATACACGTGCAGCTACACTTGCACCGACCAAATCCATCCACCTCCACCAGATAATGAGTGGTTCCGTCTCTGTGCCCGCTCGCCCTCTTCTTTTTGCCACCTTCGCCCTCAGCCCAACCCTTATCACCGCCCTAAGAAGGTTTATCCACCCTCTGCGGGAACCCCACCACCTTTCTCCACCTCCTTCTCTTTTGCCCAGCGTAAAAACCCTACCTCTATGTTAAACAGGGAGATTCTTTTTGAGGCTGCATCTTTTAAAGTTTTAGTAATAAGGGAAAGATCATATTTATAAGATTATTTTCTTATTTAGATTTGATTTTCTTAATAAGATATGATTTCATATGGACTCTAAATTAAATTCAATATGATATATAGTTAATTTTGTGGACCTTTAAATTAGGAAAGTTTAGAAGATTTATTGAATAAATTAGTATTTAAATTGAAAATTAATTATTATTTAAATTTAGATATATGTTCTTGTATGGGAGTGAATAATTTTAGAATGTTTCTAAGTATGAATTTAGAGGGGTATTAATCAAAAGGATTCCAAAACTTATTCAATTGAATCAATAGTTGCTTGTATTGACTTTAAGTGGTGAAACATCTAGAATACTATAATAATAAGAGTATTTAATAAATTTGATTATCAAATAAAGATCTTAGTTGAAATGGTTGACTTTAATAAGTAGCGTCTAGTAGATTTCTAAATTAATCAAGATTATGTTTTAATTATTTTTGTATATCGTAATATGGGTTTTTCTAAAAAATCATATTTAAAAAGGTTCGATTTGACTCATTTTGAATTAGTTGTGCTTATTGTAAGATTGAATATTAGTTAATTGTCTTGTTTTGAAATTTTCTCTGATTAACTTTCAATAAAGTACTTTATCCAGTGGTTAACCAAAGAAACTTTTTATACTATCAACTAGATAATTCAAGGTCAGAATGGAGGATTCTCGATTTAATTTAGACTGATTTAAATCAAAGTATATTTTGGATTATAGGGTTTTAATATTAGATATACTATTTAAGTATGAACTTAACCTACTTTAAATTAAGACATTAATATATTCCTATTAGGGCATCGTAAAGTAAATCTTATTCAATACCTTATAGGGATTGATTATAGATTTATTATTAAGTTTATTTAGTATTAAGCTAATCATGTAAGTTGGACATTATAGCATTCATATGTCTTAACGATTACTTGTTGCTAGAGATAAGATCATTTAGTAGATTTAAAGGGGGATTTAACTATAGAATATCATTAAAGTCAAAATTGTTTGAATTAAATTGATTGTTTAATTTTGAACATTATTAATTCATTTATATTCGCAATTAATTAATGTTAGATAAGAGCTTGTTTATATTATAATAAAGGGTATATTTTTTTGGAGTCAATAGTTGATTAAGGGAAGTAATTATGTTAGTAAATATAGTTAATTTAATTAGTTAAAATATAAGTTATTTTTAGATTAACTTATTATTTTTGTTTTAATTGGTTCATACTATATCGAACTGAATTTCATCCAAAGATTATCCTAAGGTTTATTGATGCATAAATCTAAGTGCTCATGAATACATAGATAATTTAGTAAAGATGATATATATTAATTTTAGTTTAGGAAACTTCCTTAGACCTAATCACCCTAGTTATATTATAGTTAATAATCTAGTAAACATGATAGATTGGCACTCTAGATCGAGCACTCATTATTTAACTAGTGGAAATACATAGTCAAACATAGTCAACATATGTCCACTTAGACCTATTCAAGGTTCAAAAACTTGTACCTATGTTCCTCACTAGTAGACAACTAGAGATAGGTGTTTGTGTATGGTTAATATTAGTCTCTTTAGAAATTTTAATTAATGATTGGAATTTACACTAAGGATATATATATATATATATATATATATATATATATATATATGCCAAATATTGAGGCTAGATTTATAATGAAAGATGAATTAAACAAAATGTGTTACCACATAAAAATGTAACCCTTCAGACATATGGTTTTTTTTTTAGAGTGTTTGGTCATGTTCTTTAGCACACCTTGGACGCAAGGTATCGTGTAGCTTCTACTCCCTTCTTGTGGTTAAGTGTTAGTCACTCTGTATATGTGATTTGATTTAATTTGATTTTCAGCTTTGATGAACTTGGAAGTGATGAAGGACTAGCTTGAATTTATTTTAAGTTTTCTTGTAACCGTCTAGCCATCAAATTTTTGTTTGTCTATTAAATGTAGTTCTTTTTCACATTTATCTTTCTATTGGATTTGTATAACTTTTGAGATTTAAATTTGAAATTTGTGAACCTTGATTTGAGATTTCTTATGATTTTTGGTGGCTAAGATGTGTGTTTTATGTTGCTAGTCCTGTGTTGTGAAGTAATGTTCTCTATCATGTTCAAAATGGAATATGGATAGAATGTTTAAGGGAGTAGGTTGTGAAGAGCATACCATTATCATTCTTATAATCATATTTTGCTTGAAATATGACTTATCAGTTAAGAAATGTTCAAAGCAAATTAACATGCACATGGATATGAATATTAGATATACATTGCATGAAATAATTAGCATTGATCAATATGTTTTGATGTGAGTTTCAATAATATGAGGAAGCAGTACAGATGAGGTCATAGTTTTCCCCACCTCTTCAATGAACTCAAGGAGGAAGTTCATGCCTAGAGGGGAGGATGTGAGGCCTACCCTAGCCTGACATAGATTAGCGCTATCTTTCACTTATATTCTCTTGAATCAATACTAATTTTTCTATTGTCAAACTATTGGGACACGTGTATTAATTTATGGATCTATTGAATCCTTTGTTTGTATACAACACCTGATTATGTAATTGGCGAATCTATTAGATACTTTGTGTGAGTAATGTAGATTTATGTTTAGGACTTATTTTTGATGGTTTAGTATATTGGATTAGTAACTGGATGTTAGATAATATCAGCATGTAGATTTATTAAGATTTACGTTTAAGCATATGGATTAGATGTAGATATTGTTTAAGTTCAATGAATCATTGATGTAAATGTGAGTGAATGTGTGTTCAATTTACATTATGTATCTTGATATGTTTATGTGTTGGTTTATTGGACCTACTGATGTGTGCAAAGAGTGTGCAGGAAAATTGACCATTGTACTAATCTAGGATTCAAGAATGGACCTATGTAAAAATTGTGAAGCTAGGTCATGTCTATAAAAAGAGACATGGACCTCATTGTATAGTGTTTTATTCATAAAAGTATGATGCTTGACTGTATTCAATTTAATTTAGTAAATGTGTAAATAGGCCATGCCTATGTGTTTTATTTTGTGTTCCTATTGTCTGCAACACAACACTTCAATAAGTCATTATATTAGTGAAAGAACATGAAAATTAAGAGTTAGCAAGCATATCAATCACAAAAATTGACCTATTGCTTCCTATCTAAGAAGAGTGTGAATAATTCTATAATTTACCTCAAATTATTCATTAATCAGTGACATATACAAGCTTAGAATGGAATATTTGAAATAATTGAATCTAAATGCTCAAGAAATATTCATTTTAAAGCTCCAAAGTGAAAGATTATAACAATTCTATGAAATAAGAGCTAAAATGCATTAAGATCTATGAAAATAAGAGCAGCATAAGTTTGCAAATTGAATTCTCAAATTAGGGGCCCATTGAGCTTAAAATTCATTCCATTTGTAGAAGAATTTGGTGAATGAGAGGTTAATATTGAAAGTGGAAGAGAGGTGGAGATTGAATCTTTGGTGATCCATGTGAGGTGATCCAAGTGATTTAACTCTCATTGGCTAGGCATTTGACTTTCCCTTTTGTAAATGGAGTTTTAATTAGGATTTATTTAATTCCTTTTAATTAATTACTTTAGCCATGTTTTTGATTTGTTTTTTATTGAATTGAATTGATTTGATTTATTTGGCTAAGGTAATTAATGTAATTTAGTGATTAAATCACTTAGGAGATTAAATTTGATTTAAATGAATTATGCCAATGAATTGAATAATTGTCTTGACATAATTAGGGTATGATCACACTTAGGTAAAATAGGGTCTATGGTCAGAGTAGACCAAATTAGGGTGGTTACATTTTCCCCTCTTTTAATTGATGTGCGAGTAGCGCATTCATTCAAAGAAAGTTTTGATATTGACTTCAGAAAGTTTTGACAACTCCGCACTTGATTGAATGAAATTTCTAATGAGATCAGTTTGTTAGGGTTTGACATATCTAGAACAATATAAGAATAATAGTTATATGCAGAAAACAAAAGAAGAATTAAACTTAACACAGATTTAACGTGGTTCACCCAAAACCTAGGCTATGTCCACCTACATAGTTGTCCAACCTTTCTTATTATCCAACAAAATAGTACACCAATATTACAATGCATTATGCATATCATCCACTTATAACATGCGTTTTAGGGAAACCTCTAAAATCGGTCATTTTAGGGTTTTACAATGTTAGACTTCTTTTTCTTGAAAACGAAAATCTTTTTCCCGAATATAAGTTGGGTCATAGTATCAACACCCACTACATGATCAGTCACCATAATATCAACACAATCTTGCACTTGATTGAACTAAGACTAATAGAATTGACTTTGAACTTGATCAAACAAAGGCCAATAAGAAAAGATCTTAAAAATACCAATTCTGAACTTGGTTGTCATAGGAGAATTGATAATACCAACTCCAAACTTGATCAAATGAAGGTCAGTACAAAGCTACCAGGAGCTTAATAAGAATATGATAAAATGTAGACATAAGATATCTAGCTTGTGAGAACTAAAGCCTTCCATCCAACAGTCAAGACCTAGTCAAGGAAGTGTCATGCCCTTAGTCTTTTGATGGCAAAGTCATTTTAATGCTTTTGAGCAATAATTTGATTCATTTAAGTGTGATCATGACCCCTCGAGAATGAAATCAAAGGAAAAAGAATAAAAT
The DNA here is from genome assembly GCA_018584345.1 of Thuja plicata. NCBI lineage: Eukaryota > Viridiplantae > Streptophyta > Pinopsida > Cupressales > Cupressaceae > Thuja > Thuja plicata. Next base: position 676,025 of record MU227255.1, on the reverse strand, counting down.
CCCTCTGTAGAATGATATATCACTTGAACTGATTGATTGAATCGAGAAAGAATCAACTAGAAGAAGTGGAGAAATGAAGGTGTATTTAGAGAAAACACAATTTTTACCAAGTTAATCACATTTACAATGTGAGTTTTGAGGCTGATAAAATGATATGCGACTAAGATTTTGATGAATAATGTGCAATTTGATGATATAGAACCTGGAAAACTGATTGCGTAAAGCTTGCGAATCATTTTTGGAACATATGGAGCAATTCTGTATTTTTGGTAACTATCATAAAAAATTTACTGTACTCTAGAAAACATCATTTGCGTGTTTGATTTCATTGTCAATTGATTAGAAAGAGAACAAAATTGAGTTTCAGTTGTTGGGGAAGAGTTCCAGAGCTCCTAAATAGCTCAAGAAGTCAAATATATATCTCAAAATTCACTTTTTACCCATTCATTTTCACTTTTATCCTTGGTAATTTGAGAGCTCTACAGAGAAGATGGTGGTCCCCATGCATAAATATCAATTCTAGCTCACCCGAAAACATCAGCGTCCAGTCGACTACCCACCGCTGGTAAGTACCTCAAAACCTACCTGTTCATATTTTTTGTTTTCATTTTTATGCATTTTTTAAGTAGTTAGAACACTTTGCATTCTGCATCGCATCCTAAATTTGGGATCGCATCTGATTAATCCTGTGTTGCATCCCATTTTGACCAAGAATCCTGTGTCATATCCCATTGTTTTGGTATCATTTCTTTTTTATGTTTTCATCACATTTCATAGTTTTAGATAGGATCTTGAATGTCATCACATCCTATAAAAATAGGCTCACACACCACATCCCGCGTTGCATCCTGTAAAAATAGGATCACTTCCTAGATGCCCCATTGCATCCTAGAAATCATGAATTGCATCTTATAAAAGGGATCGCACCCCATAAGAATAGAGTCATTTTTGGTTTTAGACTTGGTTTTCTTCCAATTTTGACTTTTTTTTCTTCTTCTTACCATCAAAAATAGTTAGCTGATAACTTTTCTACTTTTTTGTCTTAGTTAGAATGTTGATTTGAAGCTTTAATTATTGTTTTTTAACATGTTCCTTTTGAGGTTGTGTCTTTTTGAGGACCATACCCAGGTAATTTCCTTGTTTTATCTCGATCTATGATAGGGGATGAGGTAGAGATAGTCGCCCATGTGGGTTTACTTGCACTGAGAGATTTACCTGACATTAGGGTAAATTGGGGGTTGTTGACTGCACTTTTTGAGAGATGGCATTCAGAGAACAACACCTTCCATCTCCTGATGAGTGAGATGATGGTCAGACCGGCGGATGTGTGGCGCATTCTTTGAGTTCCAGTTATGGGCTGAGAGGTTTAATTTGAGTCAACTTTTGTTACAACTATTGCTACGCCTCAGAGATTCTTTGTGCATGATTATATAGCTCACCAGTCTTACTTGGGATTACATGTGCAATCATTATGATCATCTTTCTATGTACTTAGCCAAATTGATCAAAGGCATTCTGATGCCTGACAAAGGATAGAATGATTTCATGGTTGGGTGGGTGTATATGTTAGAGAAGATGGTAGTATCTTCTCAGAGATTTGCATGGGGTAGCTACATTTTGGCCTACATTTATCGAGAGTTGCATGAGATTGTCTGTCAGTATTCCCACAGCATGACTGTAGGGATTCTTGTATTATAGATCTAAGCCTAGGATCATATCCCTGTTATATGGCTGATAGTAGATAGGTAGTGCTTGGATCAGCAGTCGTATGTATACATGTATTTAGGATGGATTCAACAGACCCATTTGGGCAAGGTAGAGTATTGGCGCTAACTTTTTGATGATATGACTGTAGTGATATGGCGACCATACCTTGATTGCAAGGAGTGGGCATTAGATAGGAGACAGATGTCATACTATTTTGAGAGAAGGTATTTGATTGGACAATATGGCTGTGTGCAGGGAAGGGTCAGGATTTATCATTGTATGCCTAGATTCATGATGAGAAGCCATTGTGGGGATCCAGATTAGTTTATGAGATTGCTCATTTGGGGATTAGTGAGATGGTTACAGTTGGTTGGGACCCACTTTCAAATATTGTAGATGCAAGTTTTTCAGATGGATATCTTGCACAGATGTCACATCATCCTTTTCCACAGTTCATAGCTCCTAATGAGGCAGTTCCTCAGATTGAGGACCCATTAGATTATGACCCAGTTGATGATCGACCTATCAGAGGTAGAGGGGGAGCACAGCAAGAGAGGAGAGATGGGGGGAGGGATGGTGGGAGAGATTGGAGGCACCCTCCTCTGGTTAAAGGATAGGGTCCATATGATGGATACGATAGTGGAGATGATAGGGGTGGGGTGCAATGGGTGGGAGTGGAGAGGGTGCCAATGGTAGACAGACTTGCCTTAGGTTTGTGTCTCCACGGAGAGATTCAGTTCCACTGTTGACTAGTGATGAAGGTCAAGGCAGGAGGATCCCCAATGGAGATGTCCTAGCCCCCAACCAATAACCACACAATGGAATATAAATAACAACATAGAGATTTATATCCATGCATTGCAAATACTCATAATAGAATCATTATATTTTCATCCAACATGCCTGGCTGTAAGGCCTTCTGGGTTACGGCCAAATATAATACAATTACAATAGAAACTCTATAAGATCTCACAAGATCCAAATGAAACCCTAGCTAGCCCAGATCCACACACTGGTAGGAACACCCAAGGAAGATCTAAACTTGTGCTTGCAAGCCCACCAAATAATCTCCTTGTTTCCCAAGCCGCAGCCACTAGCTCCTCTCAAAACTCACTCCATAACCACCTCCTCTTCTCCCAAGTGGATGAATAATCCTAGCTAGTCCAGATCCACACACTGGTAGGAGCCCCCAAGGAAGATCTAAACTTGTGCTTGCAAGTCCACCAAGCAATCCCCTTGTCCATGCTAAGCAACCAAGACCATGCCAAGTTACATTAAATACATCAAAACCAATTACCCAAGACCTAATTAGGTCCACACAACTCTACCAAATCCCTCACACATGAAAATAAGTCCACACAACTATATCAAATCTCCCAAACATGCAGGATAGCCAACTACCCTGGGATGCTCCTACATCAGACTCCCCAGGTGCGAAAAGAAGTATGCCTCATACTTTGATGCCAGATGAAATATCCACAACCATCTTCATCTTCACCAAAGGCTTCCACTCCAACAAGGAAAATAGAAACAACATGTAAATCATCTAGATCCACATCCATCTGTCAACCACTAGAATCTCAACCATCCAATCAGCATGCTCACTCCCAGGAACAAACTAAACATAGTACCTCACCAATAACCTCTGTAACTTATCAAAACCATCAATGTCATCGAAAATGAAATCCACGTCAGCAACATGTAAGCTTAAATCCACAATAGGAGAAACATGTAAATCCTCAACCATGCCAACCACCAACAGGTCCAAATCAAGAACATACAGATCCGCAGTATCATGTAGATCCTCAACCACATCAACAACTAGTGAATCCACACCAACAACATCCATATCAACAACATCCATATCACCAACATATGGATCATCACCCTTAGCAACCTGATTATCCACGACCAAGTGCTCCACAATTTCCATGTCAGACTCAACAAACTGATCATGAAAACCAATCTCAACCACAGCATCAACAAGGTTAGGAAGCTCCTCAGCAACAAACACAAGTTGCTCTATAGGTTTTTTATCAGACTCCACACATTGATCAACAAAACCAACTTCCATGTCAACCTTGCTATGCCCTCTTCTCTCTTGAACAAGTCTTCTAACCAGCCACACAACTCGCTTCCTGATCAGTAGACTCCAGCTCCATAGTTTCAAGATCTCTCGAACTCTCTTATGAAATTTATCCAAAGATGGATCACTCTCAACCATTTTCTCCTTAACTTGAATAGTCAATCTAGCTTCCATCTGAGCAAAATTCTTTGAAATATTCTTCTCCACCACATCATGGAGTTTTGCAATCATCGCAGGGTCTAATCTTCTTAGAGCCATCTTCTAAGATCTTCACAAACCCTCTGCAATGAATCACCAACTAGATCTAACCTTTACTACAAGTCCTGGTGCAAACTACCTCACATTCGATGCTCTGTCCACACACTGAAGAATAACCATACTCTGATAAACTCCACCCAAGGTCCTGGTGCAAACTGCCTCACATTCAGTGCTCTGTCCACACACTCAGGAACAACTGTGCTCTGATACCATCTGATGAAGGTCAAGGTAGGAGGATCCCCAATGGAGATGTCCTAGCCCCCAACCAATAACCACATAATGGAATATAAATAACAACATAGAGATTTATATCCACACAATGCAAATATTCATAATAGAATCATTATATTTTCATCCAACATGCCCGACTGTAAGGCCTTATGGGTTATGGCCAAATACAATGCAATTACAATAGAAACTATGTAAGATCTCGCATGATCCAAATGAAACCCTAGCTAGCCCATATCCACACACTGGTAGGAACACCCAAGGAAGATCTAAACTTGTGCTCGCAAGCCCACCAAACAATCTCCTTGTTTCCCAAGTCGCAGCCACTAGCTCCTCTCAAAACTTGCTCCACAACCACCTCCTCTTCTCCCAGGTGGATGAATAATCCTAGCTAGTCTAGATCCACACAGTGGTAGGAGCCCCCAAGGAAGGTCTAAACTTGTGCTTGCAAGTCCACCAAGCAATCCCCTTGTCCCCCAAGCCACAGCCACTTGCTCTTCTCAAAACTCGCCCCTCTACCTCTTCCTCTTCTCCAGGATGAATGAATAATGACTAAAGACTTCCCTCATAACCCCTACTTATACCAATCTAAGCCACAAGTCGGCCTTGAACATAAATTAAATACAAACACATAAATTAAATGCCACAAGTCGACCAACAACAATAATTAAATGCCCAAAATTGATGTCTTAGTAAAATCACGATATCTCCTAGCTCCGAATGAATTAGAACTCGTGCTTCAAACTGTAGGTAGAAATCTAGGCCCTCTTCAATCCTTGAAATTTTCATCCTCTAAATCTTTGCAAAAAATTACTTATATGGCCTGTAATATGCACCAAATTCCTAAGCAAGGTCGAGCTCCTCCCAGTCCATGCTAAGCAACCAAGACCATGCCAAGTTCCATTAAATACATCAAAACCAATTACCCAAGACCCAATTAGGTCCACACAACTCTACCAAATCCCTCACACATGAAAATAAGTCCACACAACTCCATCAAATC
>MU227255.1:623448-668095 GCA_018584345.1 Thuja plicata | reverse complement strand
TGAGCATATATATATTCTATTTTTTTTTTATTTTTTTTTTATTTTTTTTTATTTTCTTTTATAGAGAGTTGCAAAATGAGTAGTGAAAAATCAGTTTGAACATGTAGAGAAACTTATAATTCAACAGTCCAAATCTGTATGTATATGAACCATAAATGCATATAAAATTTCCTTCATAATACATGAGCAGATTTAGAACTAGATGAATATTATAAACCTATTTTATGAGAAGCTTTTTAAATGAAAATAAATCATTTAAAGCAGTATATTGACACTCTTATATCTATTTTGGTTTACTTAATACTTCTAATAATGTTAAGAAAAATACCATAGTGGTTTAAGGATGACATCCAAGAAATGCAACATTTAAATTTTCATATATAATTTTTTATTTTTTTTTGAGAACATGCACCTCTACAAAAGATTTTCCTTTGGTTTTTAAACGAAAATACGATCTAGTTCCATTGAGATATAGAATACACAACAAAAGGAGCATAACATTTAAATTTGAATTTTTCATAACTAGCCAACTTTTCATGTTACTTTCGAACACCAACTAACATTGTATTATAGTTTACTATTTAGAATTTAAAACAGCATGTGAATCTATCTAAATGCATCTCTTTCTTTTTGGTTTTAAAAAAAAAAAAAAAAAAAAACTCTTTACAAAAAGGTAAGGAAAAAGTGACTAGCTTTTTTTTATTTAAACATTTGTAGTAACAATACATCTTCTCTTTTTTTTTCATTTGACTTATAGAACCCAATACTAAGACCTACACAAATACACCAACTCTAAATCTGAACTATAAAGGAATAACCAACTTTCATAAAAGAAGAGGGACTTATACACATAGGTAACAAGTTTCCAAACACAATGCCCCAAAGGCTTTTACAATAGCATCAATAAATATAGATTTTCTCTCATCTTTCATGCCCACTTTAGGACCTCTTAAGAGCTCCAACCATTGAGTAAAATCTGCAATAAGAAGAACACAAAAAGGACCATGGGATGCTCACCTCCCAACCTAGGCCTCTTAAGAGGCCACCCCCAAGCTTGGAAAACCAAACAAAGGAAGGATACAAACATGCAACAAAAGAAAAGCAGTTACATTCACAACACTCTCCACCAAGGCTTTGCACAATGGGTTTCTCAATAACCCTATACGAGGTGAAGTGGATCAAATACCCAAGGGAGAAGGCCAAACCTAAAATTTATAATCCAAGCCCTCACATGGCTTTCCAAACACTTTCTTTCCCAATATCAAACCAAGATCAAAATTATGCCCTTATGACCCCCAAAATAAGAAGCAACAAGGGAGGCTTCATGGAGCCCATACTCCATTATTTTTCCCTCTCCTCCTTGAGGAGAGACTCTACACCAAGGGCTGTCAAACTCCTTCACCCCCAAGGCTAATATTCCCTCCCAAGGGTGAGTGAGCCTTGAGACTCCCATTAACAACATATACAAGAGAAATACAAAACAAATACTCACATCAACGACAATAACATAACATTTACTACAAGATCATAACTACAATATTTTCACAAGACACACACAACATTCATCTTTTTTGCAAGCACAAAATAAAACTACAAGAAATGAGTTGCAATAAGTCCACCAACCTAGATCCAAGCTTAAGGCAAGATAGTTGTAGAAGAGCTCCCTTTTAGCCTAAGTCCTCATTCCAATGTCACCAACTCTAGCTATGTCTCTAAGTTAAAGAGTGGGTGTTTAAACTCTCCAACATGGAGAGTCCCCACTAAAAAGCCACTAGAAAACTCATGGGGACAAGGAAAGTCCTCTAATTGGTCCCTCTTCCCTAAACTCTTACATCTTTCTATAAATGGATCTAAAAAGGGAAACTCCAAAAAGGTGAATAAAGTCTTTGTACAAAGATGGAAAGGTGGTCTATCCAAGATCAAGCCTCACAAGAGTTGATTTTCGTCCAACTTGGGAAACCAACTTTTTGGAAGGGTCACATAGTCAACTAGAGGCTATCATAGGGTTAAAATGGCCCTTATCTATTGGTATAAAAAGTGGGCTACCTAAAAATGACCCCAACACACCCCTACGCACTTTCTAGCCCCTCCAAAAGTCCACTATAAGAGTACTTTTGAAATTCAAATGAGATGACCACACCCCCATCTCCCAAATCAAGGTACGCATATGGGGATTCACTAATGTACTTACCTAGGTAGGTGGACAACCATTCCCAAGTTGAAATTTCATTGTCTTAAGTACAATCAAAAGTGTCAAATGACACACACAAACATTTACACATCAATAGACCATGTCATATCCACTTGGGCATTATCACAAGAAAATAAGAAAATACATTTCCAAAATCAACCATATACATTTACAAATTAAATCACAATATGACAAGGTCTTTTCTCTCATTAGACGCAACCTTGGCTTAAACTGAGTTCACATATACCTATGTTTGGTTCCCTAGATAAAATACCATGGTCTCATACCTGCACACTCAATTCCAATATCAGTAGTCCGAGGAGATAAAAATGCATCATAAAAAAATAAGCAATATTCAAATCTTAGGGGAACATCAACATACTAAGTTTATTACTCAAGATCACAAGAATATAATAATTTCATTTTAATTATAAGGTAAGATTCACATTGCATGATATCTAAATTTAATATCCATTTCTAATAATTCTCCTATCATCAATAACCCATATCATAACCATAATGTTTTTCCAAATCAATTGTCTCAAAAATAAATATCCATGATAGAAACATAATATAGTCCATAAGGTGCATCATAAAGTATCATGTGTCCAACATCCAAAATAATAAATTCATGACATAAAGCATAAAATCCATAAGGTCCATAGTGCATCCAAATGTAAAGTATCATATGCTAAATCTATCATAAGCAGAAAAACTAGAAAACTACAATGAGGTTTGGGGTGAGGCCTCACATCCTCCCCCCTAGGCTTGAACTTCCTCCTAGAGTTTATCAAAAAGATGGGGATACTGAGCTCTCATCTGTGTTGCATCCTCCCATGAAGTTGTAACCTCATCATAGCAATCCCAATGAACCCTAACCTGGTCCAGCTCTCAGTCTCGTAGGCCCAGCATCTAACATGACAAAATGCGAATAGGCTCCAATGCTAGCTACCCATCTAACTCCACCTGTAATGCATCCCAATCTATCATGTGAGACTCACCATAAATATATTTTCTCAAATAGAAACTTGAAACACATCATGGATGCATTACAGGCTAGGTGGAAAAGCTAGATGGTAGGCAACTGGTCCTATCCTCTCCAATATCTCAAATGGTCCTACAAATCGAGGTGCGAGCTTAGAGCCCTTTCCAAAATGGATTGGACTCTTATGAGGCCGCACTCTCAAGAAGACCCTATCTTCAACCATGTAAACCTGATCTGTCCTCTTTGTATCGGCATACTTCTTTGTTCGATCTTGTGCCTCTAGGAGATGTTTCCTAATTAAAGTTACCTGCTGCTCCATCTCTAGGACTAATTGTGGTCCAATGGTAACTCTGTCCTCAATCCTATCCCAACTCAAAGGTGTCCTGCAAGGTCTACTATACAGGGCCTGATATGGTGGCATACCCAAGGATGAATGATGCCCATTATTATAGGCAAACTCTACTAAATGTAAATACTCCTCCCACTTGACCTAATGGTCCATAACATACATACGGAGTATATCCTCAAGAACCTGATTTACTCTCTCTGTCTGACCATCTATCTCTGGGTGATAAGCTATGCTAAAGTTGAGCCTGGTGCCCAAAGCTATCTATAATTCTCTCCAAAAAGATGATGTGAAGAGAGAATCCCTGTCAGAAATGATCTTTTGAGGAATGCCATGCAGCCTGACAATATCTCTCAAGAAAATTTGTGTCACTGTTGGGGTTGTAAAAGTGGTACGGGCAGGTGAGAAGTGGGAAACTTTGGTCAACTTGTCAACTGTCACCAAGATAGCATCATGGCATCGAGATGACATAGGGAGACCAACAATGAAATCTATGGATATAACATCCCACTTCCACATAGGTACCTCGTGAGGCTGAAGGAGCCCTCCAGGATGACCATGCTCAGCCTTAACCTTCTGGCATTCAAGGCATTGGGCTACTAACTCTGCAATGTGATGCCTCATTCTTGGCAAATGATAGATTTTTCTCAAATCAACATGCATCTTCTTAACTCCAGGATGCACTACATAAGGGGCTCTATGAGCCTCTAGCATAATGGTATTACGTAAATCCCCAGAAGAAGGTACATAGATGTGTCCTTTATGATGCAATAGTTCATCGGACTCCAAGGAATACTCTAAAAATCTCCCCGCAAGGGGTCTCTAAGAGTGGATAAATTGACAAACCTCTACATACAACTCATCCTCCTGCAAATGATGTAGTATATGATCTCTCAATTCTGTACCAGTGATCATGGATGACAACTCATGTCGCCTCCTACTCAAGGTGTCACCGACCACATTCTCTATCCCATTGATATAATGGACATCAAATTCATACTCACATAGGAACTCCATCCACCTCCTTTGCCTAGCGTTAAGGTTTGGCTGAGTGAATATATACTATAAACTCTGATGGTCTAAATGAATCTCAAATTGATGTCCCAAGAGGAATTGTTGCCATCTTACTAATGCATGCACTACTGCTGCAAGCTCAAGGTCATGGGTAGGGTAATTGAGCTCATGAGTCTTAAGTTTCCTAGACTCATATGTTATAGTTCGCCCATCCTACATAAGTACTGCCCCCAAACCATCTAAGGATGCATCTATGTAGACCACAAAGTCCACTGAAGGCTCTGGAACTGCTAAAATAGGTGCACTGGTAAGTGCTTTCTTGAGCTCCTAAAAGGCCCTCTCACACTTCTCTATCCATTCAAATTTCTTTCCCTTTCACTGAAGAGATGCAATAGGATGAGGCACTCTAGAGACACCCTTAACAAATCGCCTGTAGTATCCTGCGAGACCCATGAAAATCCTAACCTCAGTCACGGTAGTAGGTGCTGGCCAATTCATAATGGCATTAATCTTTGATGAGTCCATTGAGATCCCATCACCTGATATAACATGACCAATCTGAAAAAGGCACATTTTGACAAACTGCCATACAACTAATTATTCCTCAAACACTGTAATACCTGCCTCAAGTGCTCCTTGTGTTCCTTCTCATTACGAAAATATATCAATATGTCATCAAGGAACACAACCACAAATCTGTCAAGGAAAGTGCGGAATACCCCATTCATGAGGCTTATGAATACAGCAGGGGCATTCGTAAGACCAAAAGGTACAACAGTGAACTCATAATGTCTGTATCTAGTCTGAAAATTTGTCTTGTGGATGTCACTTTCCACTTTTCTCAACTGATGGTACCTTGATTTAAGATCTATCTTGGAGAACACACGGGCACCTTGTAACTGATCGAACAAGTCATCAATACTAGGTAGTGGGTATCAATTCTTAATGGTTAGCTTGTTCAACTGCCTGTAGTCCATACACAATCTAAGTGATCCATCCTTCTTCTTGACAAAGATAAATCATGCACCCCAATGAGAGACACTAGGTCATATGTGCCCCTTCTCAAGGAGCTCCTCTAGCTGAATCTTGAGCTCATTAAGCTCATTAGGAGACATACTGTATGGTTCTCTAGATACTTGTGCAACACCCAGCACAAGGTCTATATGGAAATCAACTACTCTATGGGGAGGCATACCGGGTAATTCTGAAGGAAACACATCTGTGAACTCCTGTAACATAGGATGATCCTCAAGAGAGGTTTCCTTTTATGTTTCTTCTTCCCTATCACTGATAGTGATGGAAAATAACTAGCACCCTTTTCACATGCACCGCTTAAGTTGCATAGCAGAAATCATACAAATGGATGCCACCCTCTGAACCCTAAGAATAACTGTAGCATTGCCTTCATCATCTAAACATTCTACCTTCTTTTGTCTACAATCTAGCTTGGCCCTGTGTGCATAAAGCCAATCCATACCAAGTACTATCCCATAGGATCCAAGAGGTGTGATACATAGATCTTCTATGGTAGTCATGGTACCAATCTCTATCTGGAAATCCTTAACTAAGAAAGTGATGGGTACTCTAGAACCTGAGGCTAACTCTACCTCCCAACTAACTTCTTGTCTAGCTACCACTAGCCCGCAACGCTCCATGACCAATGGAGAAACAAAAGAATTTGTAGCACCTAAATCAAATAGAATGGTAACTTTGTTACCACCAATCATACCCAAGGCCTCAATCACAGTAGCCTGATGTTCTGCCTGACAGTTGTCAACTGCTACAAAAACTCTATGGGATCTACCCATATCACCAACAGTGGGCTCTGATGCTGCAGTGCACTGACTGCCCCCTTGAGGGCAATCCCTAGCCAAGTGCCCCATGGAACCACAAGAGTAGCATGGTCCTCGAGTCTGAAACTGGGTACCCTGGGGTCTAGAGAACTGTGAGCCCCCTGTCTTGCTAGAACTACTATAACCACCCCTAGAGGACTGTTGAGTCCTAGCTGGGGGTGCAAATGATGCCTATGACCTCTGGTCCCTACTAGGAGCCTGTGACTGCCACTGTTTGGGATTGGAGCCCTATTTCCCCTAAGGAGCCCTCTATCCCTATCCCTGATGTGACTACTACTGAGGTGGAGGGGATTTGTAGGACCCTGATGAATGCCTGTTATTGTTATGATTATTGCTATTACCCTTTCGATGTGTTTTTTGATATCCTAAATTCTGTAGTATGGTGTTTCAATTCTGAGACCAATCTCATGCATCCTGTCCCCTACCCTAAATTTCCTCAGCAATCAAGGCCTTTTTCATGGCCTCTCGAAGGTTCCTTGGTGCAGCCATGTGCACCGAACCAGATATAGATGCATTTAGTCCTCTTACAAAATGGTTGACCTTGATATTCTCATCTCTCATATAATCTACATAAGGTAGAAGTTCTAGGAACTTACACTCATACTATGTGACGGTGAGTCCTCTCTACTAAAGATCATGAAACTCATCTATCCGTCACTGCATATAGTTCTTAGATAGGTAACGGTCTCTGAATCTCTCTAAAAAGGTACTCCAAGTGAGGGTGTCCATAGCCAGATTACCCTTTAACTCTTCTATCCTCCACCAAATAGCCGTGGATCCTCTCAACATGTGGATAGCAAAGCATGCCCTCATATTGCTCCCATAAGGGCACAATCCAAAACACTGCTTGAGGCTCAAAAGAAAAGCCTCTGGCTCACTCCCACCCATGGCTCCTGGAAAAAGGTGGTGGGTTAAGGCGTATAAGTTCCTTGATGTGGTCCCCTGTGTCATGGGGTACCCTTTCATAAGCTGGAAAAACTGCCTCTGGAGGTGGCATGTGTATTGACTCACCCTCATGGTTAGCTTGGTCCTCCACAATCCTAGGTGGGGGACTCCTATTGCACTCACACGCTACACCCCTAGGTCCTTCGTGCTGATTATCCTATGGTATCCTGTCCAAAATGATCTCGACCAGATTCTGAAGGGCATTCAGTACATCCTAGTTGGGATTGAGGGGTTGTTCGGGAGGAGGCCTCTGCTCCTCACCAATACCCCCTAAATCCTGTTCCAACTGAACTCATGCCAAAGGGCCACATTTTCGGCCTCGTCCATAGGCATGAGCTAGCTGCATTACCGAAGGCATCCTACACACATATGAAAATGGTATAAATTGAAAGTAGTGTCTTAATATGAAAAGAGATGTGTTAAAAGTTGTGATTTTCTCTACTAAGTTTGATTTGTCTGAAAAATGTTGAAACAAGGTGTTTAAAGTTTTGTGAACCATAGTGGGTTTAAGGTCTCAATGTTGTAACTTGGCTCTGATACCAAGTGTCATGTCCAGTGGCAGTCAGACCTAACTTTGCACTTTGATATGTTTTGAGACATATTGTATATTGTGATCCTTCTGAGATCATTCATTTATACTATAGATTTTGATCCATGTATATATGGTTCTCATTGATATTCTGATACTCTTGTGTAGACAGTTCCACATTTTTTATCTGTTCCATATTTGATATATCTGAGATAGTTGTTCCTGATCTTGATATGTTCATGGGTTCTCTTGCTTTGATAGATGTTTAGATTGATGCACATGTGATTTATTGTCTTGGTCTCTTGATGAGTTTAGATTAGATATATGTGATGACATGATTGATGCTCTTTTGATTTATTACTGATATATAAATGTGTTTCAAATGATGCTAAGTGAATATGTAAATGTAAGTTTCTGATATTTTCTTCATGCAAATAAATGTATGGATGCACTTAGGATCTAGAAATAAATGCAATGCTTGAATGATTTTTTTTTTGTATTTTCTCTTTCTCATTTATGAATGTAGAATGTATGTCATGGATATGCAATGACATTAATATCAATAATATAGATTATGTAATTAACTTAGATTTCAGATGAATTAGGAAATCATTTTAAGCTCAATTTTTTTATTATTTTCTTTTAAAATGAATCATGTAATCTAAATGCATCTATATGTAGACTCTTAGGAATGTCACTAATTTGTATACATTGTAGTATTATATCATCATTGGCATTTTTGTAACGAATATCACCTGATAATACAACTGTCACTAATACCCACTAGTATCATGAAAGTAGGAATACTATATGTATTGGATGCAATGTCAGAAATAAACCTAAGCATCAAGGCATAGAAGCTAGGATGACAAGTTAGTTATCTCCTTTTACTATTAAGAATTAGGTTCTATTCAAGTGTAATGTAAGATATGTGACCTGCAATTGCCTTGAAAATTCATATCCTTGCGTACATCATGTGTCGTACATCATACTTAGAATCTGATTTAGAAAATAGACAAAGAAATTGTTTCAACCTCACCATGGTTTACACATAAAGAGGATCAAAATATATGCAGCTATCCACTCATGTTAGCAGCCCTTACCATAAACATCCAAGTTAGGTGAAATTTATAGGATCATTGAAAAAATCACCATACGTAGAAAACCAAGAAAACATTATACCCCATGTCCTTGTGCCTCTTTGTCTTTGAATAGACGTCATGGACTAACTCAGAAAAAATAACAATCACCAATTGATAATCAACCAAATAAAATTTATAACCGCTTTAGATGCCCCTAGTGTGAAACATCGAGGGAACATAAAAGATTCATAATCAAACCAAGATTAGTCTGTGTTTAAGTAGTATTGAGAAATAATGTAGATTCATTTTTCAAGCATAATAGAGATTCATCAATCAGAATTTGGAATTAAGCAATATATTTTTTCATGTCTAAGTATATGAGATTTAACTTGGTCAATAATTGCAATCCAATGTAGTGTTTAGGAACACTGGTGGATTAAAGTGTTGAGAAACACTAGTATGTTTTTTGATTAAAGTGTTGAAAAACACTAGGACTTTTTAAGTGTTTGATTAAAGTGTTGAAAAACACTAGTGTGATGTCTATTATAGGTAGATGGTGTTCAAGAAACACCCTTGTTTGTGAAAGTAATGTTTTGATGCAAGTATTGAGAAATACTATTTTGAGAGGTAAACCATCGTAGACATGAACATAGGAAAACCTAGAAGATGCAAACTGACATGCTAGCAAAGATGCCCCTAGTGCTAAGTGAATATTCCTAAGACGTAAATGAAAACAAATCCTAGGAAAGGATAGGATATTTGTAAGGAATCAGATTCAACCAATAGCACAGGTGTGATCATTTAGGATTAGTATCATCAATGCATTGATAGATAGAGCACAGAGTTTGAGTGACGCCTATTTGCTAGGTTTTCACCACTTGGAAAATATTTTTATTTTTGCTACCAAGACACCTGTTTGCTAGGTTTATATTAAGGCACTTTTCTCTTTTTCAAATTTTTTAATTTTTTTTGTTGTATCAAGGCGCCCTTTTCCAGGTTTTCACCAAGGATACCCTTTTTCAGGACTTTTTCCACTGTTTTTGGATTTCTTCAGGATCAATTTTCTAATTTTTTTTTGGTATTTTTTGAGAATTTTCACTGCACGGGCTATGCTAGCCAGATATCAAGCATAGAACCACTTCAAATGTAGAGTATTTATGGGATCAAGAAGAACATCTCCATTGGGTGTAGCTAACTAATGCACTCCAGTCCCAAAATTTGTAGTAATGACAATGTCCTAGCCAGTTGGGTTCAAACTTTGTTTTTTGTTCTCTATTTGGCTGGTTCTTAGGATTCTCTTTTAGAATGAGATCCCCCACTTGAAATTTTCATGTTTTGTCCTTTTTATTGTACCCTTTGGAAATGTGTTTTTTCTACACTTTCAGATGATCAAACACTTATTGTCTGGGTTCATCAAGTAATTCTAGTGCATTCACCCTATCAATGCGGTATTGTTCATCAGTAACAAGACCTTGGAGAGATACCTGCAAAGATGGAATTTCTACCTCAATAGGTAACACTGCTTGTATGCCATAGGCTAGAGAAAATAGCATGACTCTAGTTGGTTTCCTAATACTTTTTTTGTAGGCCCAAAGTGTCGGATGTAGTTGCAAATGCCATTCTCTGCTAGACTTACTCACAGTTGTATGTAATATTTTAAGAATATTCTTGTTAGATACCTTAGCTTATCCAATATCTTGAGGATAATAGATTGAAGAACAATGTTGAGTAATGTGAAATAGTGTGCAAAGGTCTTTAATGTCTTGGTTTTTGAATTGACCCCCATTGTCTGTTACAATTGAAGAGGGTATCCCATACCTACAAATAATGTAGTTCAAGATAAACATAGCCACCTGTTTGCCATTGGCTTTGATCAGTGGCACAGCTTCGACCCACTTAGTGAAATACTCAGTGGCCATAATGATGTATTTGTGTCCACTTGAAGAATTAGGATATATTTGTCCAACCAAATCAAAGGCCCATTGCTGAAATGGCCAATGTGTTATAAATGGTATGAGTTCTCTAGCAGGAGCATGGATGAGATTTCCATGTGTTTGGAATTTGAGACATGTTTTTTAAAATAGAATAGCATCTTTTTCCATCGTGGGCCAATAATAGCCAACTCTTATTAGTTTTTAAGCTAACGAGAAGTCATTCAAGTGCAATCCACATAAACCTTCATGGAATTCTTTCAATGTGTGATCTAACTCTTCTTGTTCTAAACACCTAAGAAGTGCATTGTTGAAACCTCATCTATACAAGTTATTAGTAATGAGGACATAATGTGATGTTTTCCTAATTAAGGCTCATTTTTCATTCCTTGATAGGCCATTGGATAAAGTTTGGTTAATTAGATAGGTAATGAGTTTAGTGTACCGGGATTGGTCTTGGGCATTTAAAGCACAAATTACTTGGTACTCAGGGGTATAAAAATCTGGATAGGATGATTCTTCCACCAAGAAGTCATAGTGGAATTGATGTTCTTCCAGTTGTAACATGGATGCTATTATAGCCATAGCATCTGCAGCTTTGTTTTCTATCTTTGGTATTTGTTGGAATGTAACGAAGACAAAGTACTTTTTCAAGTTATCAACTAGTTTTTTATAAGGCATCAGCTTCTCATTTTTAGTCTGATAGTCTCCATTTACTTGGTTAATAATAAGATGGGAGTCACCATACATGTGTAACTCTATGATCTTCCATTCCATAGCCAATTTAAGACCATTCACTAATGCTTCTTATTCAGAAATTTTATTTGTGAATGGAAACATCAATTTTTATGCCTTGGGTATTTTGTAGCCTTGAGGAGTTATGAATAGAACTCCTACTCCAGAGCCTTGTTGTGTGAAATAACCATCAAAGTACATATTCCATGGATGTTCAGTTAAATGCATAATTGTTTCATCAGAAAATTCAATTATCAAGAGTGCGTCATCTTGCAAGGGTGAATCAGCTAATTGATTTGTGAGGACTTTTCCTTTAATATCCCTTCTATCCACACACTCAATATCAAATTCACTTAGAATCAAGCCCCACTTTGTTATCCTTCCTATTAATGTTGTCTTTCTTAAAAGGTATTTGAGTGGATCTATCTTTGCAATAAGGTTTACTGTATGTGATAACATATAATGTCTCAATTTTTATGATGCAAAGACAACTGCTAAGAAAGCTTTTTCAATTATATTGTAATTGAGTTCATAAGACACTAGGGTCCTACTGATATAGTAGATTTCTCTTTCCTTTTTATTTTCATCTTCTTGAGATATCAATACTCCCAGTGATGTAGCCATAGATGAGATATATAGGAGTAATGGCTTTCCATGAATGGGTTCCATGAGAATGGGAGGAGTAGCCAAGTAATCCTTTAATTCTTTGAAGTTATTTTCACAATGTTCATCCCATTTGAAGGTAACACCCTTATGTAGTAGTTTAGTAAAAGGTTGTGCTCTATCTGCAAGTTGTGACATAAATCTCCTGATTGACTGAAGTCTACCTCGTAGCATCCTTATTTGACTGATATTGCATGGAGGTGATATTTCTAGTATAGTTTGAACTTTTTCAGGGTCCACCTTGATTCCTTTTTTTGATACAATAAACCCTAGTAGCTTCCCTAATTGGAGTCCAAAGGCACATTTCTTTGGATTAATCCTGAGTTGAAATTTCTCCATGCGATCTAATATCTTTCGCAAGTCTTCAATATGAGTAGTTCTTGTTTTTGATTTAGCTAAGGTATCGTCCACATAGTCCTCCATGTTTTTATGTATCATATCATGGAATATGGTTGTCATAGCTCTTTGGTATGTAAAACCAGCATTCTTTAATCCAAATGGCATAAAGTTCCAAAAAAAGGTTCCCCATGCACATGTGAATGATGTCTTTTCTTGGTCTTCAGGAGAAATCTTAATCTAGTTGTAGCCCAAGAAACCATCCATGAGTGAGTACATCTTATAGCCTGCAGTAAGATCTATGATCATGTCAATGTTCAGTAGTGGAAAATCATCTTAAAGACATGCTTTGTTTAAGTCTCTAAATTCTGTCCAAATCCTGATAGATTTGTCTATTTTAGATACAAGTACCACATTAGAAATCCATCCTGCGTAAGTGATGACTCTTATGAATTCAGCTTTCAGTAATTTCTCTAGCTCTGCTTTTACTAGTAATGCAACTTGCGGATGCATTTTTCTTAATTTATGTTTCATGGGTTTGATCTCAGGAGCTATAGATAAATGATGAATTATTAATTCATGATCAAGTCTAGGCATATCAGTGTAAGACCATGCAAAGTTAATCTTTTTCTCTTTCAAGAACTCAGTTAATTGCATCTTCTCCTCTTCTGATAAGTATTGTGCTAAGTAAACAAACTAAGGAAGTTCAGATGTTCCCAAGTTAATTGGTTGTGTAGATTCTATTTGAAATGAAGATCTTTCTTGAAAGTGCTTAGGGAGGATATCAAGAATCTCATCTTTTGGCACCTCTGGGAGGTTTTCACCATTAGATACATCTTTTATTTTTACTTTTTTAGAATCTGACAATGCCACAACCTAGTTTTCACCATGAGTTCTTTGTTTCTTTTTATTTTTCAATTTGTGACTAAGAAACTTGATATCCTCCTCTGACATGTTCACGCTCCTTGCATTGGTGGAACAAGGATAAGGTTCACAAGCATTTAGATAATAGGCCAAAGTGTAGTCATTAGGGAAGTTCATGATATGATTAGGATCTGAATTAGTCCAATCAATTAGGTCAGGGTTTATCAAGGATAATTATTTGGAGTTTTCTAAGGACAACATTGCATCAGCATCAAGACTATTAACTGACAAGACATGTTCTGTTAAGTCAACTTCTACAATGTTTAGATCATCAAGAGTCAAATCATCATTAATAGGGTCTTTTTTAGTAATATGTGGACCTAACTCTAGTGACTCATCATTTAAGCTTTCTTCTTCTTCTCTCACAAAAATGGAACTCATTGCTTGTAGTCTCAAAATGTCCTCTAGACCTAGTAAAACACTAGTTTCTTCATCAAAAATCCTAGGTAGTGGTATCTCATCTGATTCTGGAACAACAACAGTGTTGGGGAAGTGTTATAACTCTCTCCTCTTTTCAATAGAGATGCAAATTTGTGAATCACATCTACTTCAATGTCCATAGTAGCATTAGACAAGTGATCCCATTCATAATCATTTGATTCTATTATTTCATCATTTGATATGTTTAGAAACTCAGCAATAGTTACCTGATGTACCCTATTAGCCACTTGTAGATCAAAGTGAGGTAAATCTAGGACATGTGATTGTGACCAACTGCCCCTAGTTAGGATGTAAATCTTATTGTTGGGGTATTTCTTTGGGAGTTTATTCTATCGGTGGGACTTTTAGAGAATCGTCTGTTGTTTCCTCTACTTCTTGAATAGTAGCTTGTGTCAATAAAGGAACATGAGTCTCTTGTTGTGTTACAAAAGTAGGTACATATATTTCTCCTTAATATTTGGGATACTTTGTACCAATATGAAATAATCTCTCATAGGTCCATGGTTCTAATGTTGTTTCTCTTTCTTCATCATCACTTCCTTCATCAAAGATTGGACCATCTCTTGAAGTAGGGTTTTCAGATTTGTTATTGAAACCTAATCCTATTTTTTCTTTGGTGTTTCTGAATTCCATGTGTATAATTTCAACAAGTCCTTTTCCTTTATCTCCTAAAGGTCCCTTCCCTTTATATCCCCATTTTTTGAGGTCATATCCTTTACCATACTTTTCAGGGGATATATCCACATGTTTTACCTCATTTTCTTTTGGTTCTCCTTTGTAAAGCCAAGCCAAGACTATTTCTTCTTCTTTTTCATCCTCTTGTGAAGTAGAGGCTCTAACCATACAAGTTGCTTTGAGAATGTCTAATTCTTTAGATGTAGTAGGTGTGAAAGATGAGGAAGGTTTCCCATAAGGTCGTGGAGACATAGGAAGTTCTATCAATGATGGGTTCATGTCTAGTTTGTATTCTCCCATGCTAGTTTCTTCAACTTTTAGTGTCTTTCCAAAGCTTCTCCTCGCCATGTCTTTAGTAGTCTGAGGTATAGATTCTTTTGGGACTTCCTTATTATGAGGAACCATACTATCTGCTTTGACATTATTGCAAGTGTAACTGGCATATGCAGGAATTGTTACTTCCACCGCATTATGTGGGAATTTGATACATTGGTGGTAAGTAGATGGTATTGTTTTCATTTCATGAATCCAAGGTCTCCCTAATAGTATGTTTTAAGCCAATGGTAGATCTATAACTTGATAGATCACATTTCTTTCAACTGGTCCTATTCTGATTGGTAGAACAATGAGGCCTTTGGATGTCCTTTCTTCTTTGTCAAAAGCTTTGATAGTTATCTTACTCCTTGAGTCAATGGTTTGTTCTGAAAGTCCCAACTTTTTTATTAGATTGAGAGTACAAATATTCAACCCTACACCTCCATCTATCAATACATGTCTGACATTGGATTTGTGAGTTAGGACTTCAATGTGTAGGGGTTGATTATGTGGATGAGTCAATGATTTGTCATCTTCTTCTTAAAAAGAGAGATAGTGTGGTGTTGAGATATGATTAACCATTGCCTGAAACTTGTCTACATCAATGTCTTTTGGAACATTTTTAGAATCTAGGGCTTGTTCAATAACTTCCCTATGCACTGAAGAGATTTTGAGTAACTCAAATATCAAAATTTGAGCAGAGGTTCTTTGCAATTGATCCACCAAGTTATAGTTTGTTGAAGGAATGGTACCCATTTGTCTTATTGCTGCTAGTTTGGGAATGGTAACAATAGGTACTTTTGAAGATGTCTCTTTCTTTGATGAGGAGCTAGCTCCTTTGATTGTGACTTGTGCTTGATTTTGAGTCACCGCATTTGATTGTATGGATGTATCTTTAGCACCTTTAATAGTTATCACATTGATTAATTCATATTTAATGTCCAACATGTTGATCATATTATCATTATTGGATTAGGTGTAATTCACTTAATTTCCTTTTACTTTAGAATATTCCCCTTTCTTGTAGTTAGGGAATGGTTTTTTAAATGTCGTATAGTCTTCATTAGTGGTGTGTCCTTCCACTTTGATCTTGCCTCCTTCAATAAGGTCTTGTATAACATGTTTAAGCTTAAAATAGTTATTAGTCTTATGTCCCTTATTCTTGTGAAAGATACAATAATAATTGTCATCCCACCATCTCAGTTTGACCTCTGGTTCCTGTTGGGACTCGAAAAAAGCAGTAAGAGTTTTTGAAGTACCATATTAAAATTTTGCATTTTAACCCCCATAAGTGCTTTTCGAGCCTATTTACCCTGATGAGATTCTGAGGTCTACCATGCATCTTAAGTACTCATCACTCTTTTTTAGGCATATGAAGAAATCTTGGTTCGTTAATTTCAAGTTTTGAGTTATTTTGTGATGTCTTATTTTAGGCACTTGTCAAAATCTACATTTGTGCCCATGTCAATCTGTTGTAACAGGCCTAGTTTGCCTTTGAATATCTTGCACCTAGAAATGTTTCATGACCTGCCACTTTGGGGATTTTTTTTATGCATATAAAATAACCTATGTTTCAAATCCCAAGTCATTTTGATATGTTTTGACTAGTTTTCAAACCCCTCAAAGTTGGTAGTTTGTTGTTGTTACGCATTGTGTAATTGATCAGAATTCTAAGTACCCCTGTTTGACCAACTGCAACTTTTGACCTTGTGACCTAATTGAAAAAATTCCTTTTGTACTCCATTATAGAGGTCAAATAATTTTTGAGTCTCCGTCTTTAGGTCACGACAACTCCATTTGGTCAGTTTGCTAAGCCCATTCCATTTGCAGTTCCTATCAATGTGCCAAACTGTCAAATGCAGATTTCTGAATGACCTACTTTGAGGTCTTACAATTTTACACCTGATTGAATGAAATAGATAATTGAAAGCTACCCTATATTCTAGGGATAGAAATTTTCTATCCTGATGATTTTAAAGTCATGATGAATCCGTTTACCCAATTTGCCAATCTAATTCCGTTTGCAGTTTCTAACAATTTGATGCAGATCAGTTGCATAGTTTGGTCAGAGGCCCTGTTTGCAAGGTTATATCTTGAATACTGTGATTGGTCACATCAGGAAAATGGTTTCCCTGAATTATAGAAAAAATTTACTTCAATTTTGCAAGGTCTCAAATCCTGAGGGTTTTGTTTGCACACTTTTCAAGTTACCTTTCATTTGCAAAAATTGATATTCTTCATGTTTCCTATTTTCTGCATTTCCAAGTGGCTACTTTTGAGGGGTTTCCAAATGTGCCTGGCTAATTGTCAAGAGGTTCCCTTCTGGATCTGTATCATCCATATAGCATACTTCTAGTATCTAGAGGCTCAAAGTCTCAGGAGATCTTTTGACATGCTTTCAAAGCCGAAACCAAATGTAGTTCATTGCTCTTGGATAGGGTAATTTGTAGACTTGTTGTAAAGAGACGACTTGGGAAATTAAAATCTTTTCACCTATTTCGTTCCATTAGAAATCACTTTGCAAGATGGAAGAATGTCAATAATAGGATGTGTGTGCCCACTGCCATATCCCGGTTACTGGATCTTGTCAGTTTTTAAAGGTAGGCCCAAAGGCTAGTTGTCATTAATGAAATCAGTTTTGTAGAGGTATAAAAGTTGTCTTTATTGGCCGCCAGCTTAATTCTTCTTGATCAAATGGAAAAAAGGACTACGTTTGGGAAAATTGAAGATGAATATAGTTTCAGGAATGATAACTTGGAAAACAAAATCCCTCAAAGATGTGTGATCCCCATGTTTGATAATCACTCATTCCTTGCACTATCTACCAAAGAAATGACTAGTGCATTAAACAACGACGATTGATTTTCATAAATTTCCAAATCAGATCACCTATGCCACAATTCTAAGTTCCTACATCTGTAATATTTGTTTCCAACATGAAATTAAGGTGCATGCACTCATGATTAATAATGGAAGTGTTTCCAACTTGTCTATGTTAAGTGGCATTGCAAATTTGTTTTCCAAAAGTGGTGCCGTGTCTGATGCACGCCAGTTGTTTGATATAATGAGTGAATGGGATGTTGTGTTGTGGAATGCCATGATCAATGGGTTTGTAGAAAAGGTGTTGAAGCTCTTTGTGCAATGTGAAATCAGATGCCACACATGGAAATAAATTTTCAAGCAATGCGATTGGGAGATGTAAAACAAACTCAACAACCTTCGCCAGCAGCCTCCCTACCCGTGGTAAAATAGGATTGTTGGTAAGGCTTTAGAAACTTACAGGCAATACCAATCAGCAACTGTGAAACCAAAATTCAACAACCCTCCCAGCATACTCCCTACTTGTTGCCAGCGTCTACCCTGCCAATGCAAAATGTGGAAGTATAGACAAGACACGTGTGACTGTTTCACAGGATACATTAAGGAAATACCATCTCATGAAATGCGATGATTGTAGGATGCAAAAAAAATGGATTTGTTGGTGAGACTTTAAAAACTTTCAGGCAATGCAATCGACAAGTGTAATTCCATTTACACATGGGATGTAACTAATATGGCACCAGAGACAAAGCATGTAAAACCTTTTAAAAACCTTCGCAAGTAGTGATAGGATCACGCACCACCAATGGAGGGAGAAAAGCAATGAAAGTCTATACATTCTAGCAGAGCAAAATCCAATTGCTAGAACATCTTAAAACAAAACCAAGACAAATGCAAATCGTAGGTGTAAAAGCCAAGTTCGACAACCTTTGCAAACACATCCTGTGCAACAGTATGGAGAAGTGTTAGCCAAAACAAAATAAGGCATAGAGAAGTCTACACTAGAGTTCAAAGGAGGAGCCCAAGCCAATTTGGAAACCTATGCAACAAGATGGAGGCCTACGCAAGAAAGAGATATGGATTTAGAAACTTTCAAAAAATGCAAATGGTTGTGTTAAAAGCCAATGCATAACCTGTGCAGCAGCAAGCAAAGGGTTTAGTGGATGGGATGCCACGCAATGGCATCTTTATGAGATGGAAACACCAGAAGCCCATGCTGAAATGAAAGGTTAAAACACAAATTTGTAAATAAACATTGCGCAAGGAAAACCAAAGGTGTCTGCATGGGGCATGAACTTATAAAAGGCCAATGCATGATTGAAGGCCTACACGATGGTAAAAGAGAAACCAGAATCCAAATGCATAGCACAAAGGCCTACGTAGCGAGGTAAAGATTCAAAAACTCAAAGTGCATATGTCCCACATTTACCAGGAACTGGTTATTTTCAATGTTTAAATACCACAACACTTTGTATAAGATTTGAAGTAAGAGTTGAGGCTCTTTGGTGGGTCCTTAGCCACTGAAATGGGGGAAATGTGTGGTGGGGCCCATATTTTGGGACAAAATACATAAGTGCTTCAAAAATTTTGAAATATTTAATCCCACATTGATGCCACAAAGGGGTTTTTCAGTGTTTATAAGGAAAAATGCACAGACTGTAATATGAAGAGAAAAAGGAGACTATGGGTATGCGCACAGGAGCTGGGAGCTTGTCTCAAAAATTGTGCCCAAGGAGAAGATGCCCAAATTTTGGTGGGGCCCATAGTGATGACATGGCAGATAACTGGGCTTAAGAGGATGCAAGTTTACACATGCATCTCGAGGTGGCCAAAATCAACCAATGGCTTAATGGCTTAATGATAAAGTTGCAAGGAAGATAAGCTTAAGCCATTAAGCCATTGATCCACGTGGTGCAAATGACAAGTGGCACCCAATGGATCAATCAGGGAATCAGAGTATGCCATGTGGCACCCAGTAGGTGACAAGTGGTGCAATTACAGTGTAGTTCAGAGGCACCAATCAGAGATCCACACGTGACGCCAAGTGGACCTGCGGACCAATCAGAGGGTAACGCTTGGCGCATGTTAGTGAGCTGTGAAGATTTAAGATATTTTTTATTTTAATTCATTTCAACAAGTGGGTTAACTAGTGTGCAAGTTGACAAAAAAATCAAAGGTTGACTTAATGGCTTAATGGAAAGATGCTCACCATCTAACCACTAAGCCATTAAGCCCAAGCGACAAGTGTCACATTCTAGTGCATCCTAGAGAAATAATGAATTAATGGAAATATTTGATTAAATCCATCACAAAAGATAAGTGGGTTAAAAAGTGAGCAGCTTCAATAAGATCCAAGGGCTGACTTAATGGCTTAATGGAAAGATGCTCACCATCTAACCACTAAGCCATTAAGCCTAGGTGACAAGTGTCACAATGAGACAAAATCTGGAAAATGGGAA
This sequence comes from Thuja plicata, assembly GCA_018584345.1. NCBI lineage: Eukaryota > Viridiplantae > Streptophyta > Pinopsida > Cupressales > Cupressaceae > Thuja > Thuja plicata. Next base: position 647,851 of record MU227255.1, on the reverse strand, counting down.
ATTTTAAAGTTAATTTGTCTCATTTCAATAGTTCAACTATTGAAAATAATTTATTCCAAATGCAAATATTTCAAATTTTTAAATGAGAATATGCACGGGAAGGAAAACTGGAATTAAAGATTTAGAGGGAAAATTTTGTCCAAACTATAGAGTATTATATGTTGTCAGAAAGGTCTTAGAATGAAAAAGAGGATTTTACAAACCAATTGAGGGAAAATAAAATCAGATTTTCACAGTTTCAGTTTTAGCAGTAGCAGATATTTCTTGGGGATAGACAGGTGTCGGTGATGAATTTTGTTTTTTCCTTTCTCTTATATCTAGATTTTCTTCTGATTATAAGAGGGATGTTGAAAATTTATGCTGTTGGGCAATATTCAGGCTCTTGAGTCTTGTTTCTTTGTGTTCATGGTCTTGCAATGTACAGTTCTAGATGAATTTCAATGAAGAATGATGGAATCGCTGTTCAAATATTTGTCTAATGTCTTTGTGTGCTTGGTGTTAATTCTTGTGTATTAATCTGTAAGGCATGTTAATGTACCAGTTACAAGGTAGTTGTGGTTTTTTTTTCAAGTTTCTTTCAAGGAGAGATTAAATCTTGAATGCAATTTCTGAGAGTTTAGGATCAACACATAAATTTGATGTCTAGATATTGAAATGAGAAGAATGGATTGTAAGGCATTTCATTCGGGTTCTTTGAGTTTGAAATTGGGGTTTTCTGGTGAATGCATATTTGTTTGACTCTATTGCCCAATAGATAAGCCACTGGTCCTTTGTTGGTTATGCAGTTTCATCATCAAATCATTAAATTCAAACTATTTTCCCTTTTCTTTTTAAGAGCACAAATTGTTTGTAAATTGCATTGAATAGTGCAAATGCTTTTGGTGATTCCTTATAGAAGTGAATCTGATAGGTTAGCCATCTTGAGCCTCCGGGTTTGAAGAGAAGAAGGGTGAATATCCTTGTCACATTGGCCATTTTCCTAGTTCTTAGTAGATCATGTAGGTGGGATCCTGCATAAGATTGGTTGAGTTGAACTCCCATATCTTATAAGTCTGAGAACTATCCACTGATTTTCATGTCTGCATAAAAGGTTTTACTGAGAAAGTGTTTATGTATGCAGATTTAGTATGTTGTAGGTGCACCTGCCTGAGTGTGTGGAACTCAAAGCAGAAGGAGGATCAAATCCTCATCAATTAGCCTTTCCTTGCCCCTCAATTTGTATGAAGAAGCGGATTCATGTAAGTTGGACTAAGATCCCCAAGTCTAGCTTGCATATTCTCTTTTAGAACTGAAGGATACAAGAAAAAGAGCTAACAAAATGGTGACTCTACTAGGGATAAAGATGAAGTAGTCTTGTTGTGCTATTTAGAGAATCCTTGGTGTTATTTTAAAAGTTAAATCAAGTTTCATTTGAGTTTTCCCATCCGAGTCGCACTAACAAATTGGTGACTCTGCTTGGGATAAAGTTATTTAAAGATCATATTTAAAAGGTATCCTAGAATCTGGTTGCAAAAAAGTATTCATAATTAATAGAGAAAGAATTTTTCCCATCCGAGTATGCCAAAAAAATGGCGACTTTGCTGGGGATGTGTTAGAACTTTTTTTTTATTGAAACCCAGAAATTGTAATCTGACAAAGAAGTGGATGTTAAAAATCTCATAGGAGATAATCATTTGTTGCTTCATTTATGGACCATATTGTGAATGCTAATCCCATACATGTTATGGGTGGTGACTCTATTTAAATTTGAAGAATCCTGGTTGTTTTGTGCCAATGTAATTTCTGATTATCAGCTGTTATTTGATGTCTAAGATCAGCAAGTTTAAGACATTTGTTTCCTTGCTTGGCTGAATCAATATTCAAATCTGATTAAGAAAGAGTGTCAAGAAAAAAGAATCTGAAATTTGCTCAGATCTTTATGTGTGAATAGCCTGGAAGTGTTTTTATTTGCAGCGAAAGGAAGAAAATGACTGTGTGACTTTGCTGGTTAGAATGAAACTAGAATTGAAAATAATTTGGAAAATAGCTTTTGTTGTTTGAAAATTCTCCTTTGTAAGGAGATGGTGACTCTACCAAGAAAGAACCTGATGAAGCTACACAAAAGGTTGTAAATCTATAGTGTTTCAAGTCAAGAAAGAAAAAAGAGTAGCTGCTACAAATTTTATCCAGGTAATCCTCTTATTTGTTGAAAAGAAAAGTCCCTTCATAGGTGAATGAGTCACTAAGAAAAGGGAAAGAGATTGAAAGTTTTGTCATATTTCTAGGTTGAGATTTTCAGTTATTAAAATTAGAAATGTGTTGTGGTTTCATGAAAGAAGTGATGGTTTTGAAATCAGATATAAATCTTTTTCAAGAATGGATTGTATTGTTAAATAAGTAGTTCAAATGGAAATTCCAACTCTCATGGAGCAAGATATGTTTGCTAGGTCTGAAATTTGTGAGAAAGATTTTGAAATTTCTAGTAGAAAAGTGAATATTGCATTGATAGATCAAAAGATCCAAGAAAAGGCTCTATTAATTTTGAGAGAAAGGGTAGGAGATAGAAAAAAGGAATCAACATATTCATTTTATCAAAGGTTTTCTAGTGCAGTTGATAAGCTTATAGCTGATATTGACTTTCCAAAATTAGAGTGGGTGCAATTATTTCTGGAGCATTGTGTGCCAGAATCGCTTGATTGGTCAGCATCTCTTAGAGAAGAGGCATCTGAACGTGTTAAAATATAGATTGATGAAATTGAAAAATCTAAACTTGAAAGTGTAGATGATGTTGATTCTAGTTCTTATAAAGATGGTGCTGAATCTAGTTCTTATAATGATGATGTTGAATCTTATTATGTTGATGATGAAGTAGATGAACATCAGATTGATGAAGATGAATCTTTAGTAAATAATTTTTCCTTTCGGTCTGTAGATTTGTCTTCTATTCAGCACAATAATGCAGACTTCTTGTCTCAACTTAAGGAAGACTTTAATGAGCACAAAGAGAATGATTATGACGCAGACAGAAGTTGCTGCAGTGATTTTCTTCCACAAAAAGACATGAGCCACAAAGTTTCAGTCCTTGTTTCAAATAAGGAAGATTGTTTTCAATCCATGTCATTAAATGGGGGTGTCCAAGGAAGAATTTGTGAGGAATTTGTAGAAGAAAGGGATAAAGAATTGTCAAATTTTGAAAATGGAAGTGCATATGATGTCCCAACACCAACACCTTTTCATATAGCTAATTATTTTGATGAGATCATTGAGCATTTTCTTTTACAAAATGATAGCTATAGTTGTGCTTCTTCTCAAATTCATAGCAATGATGATTGCTCGACTCATAATGATGTTGATTCAGAATGTTCCATCCTTGGTGATGGTTATGGTTCAGAAATTGATGATGGGTTTAATGAAGTTTCTAACTCATTCTTTGATGAAGAAATAGATGTGAATCAGCCAATGCTCTATTGTCCTAATTTTGAAAAGGTTTTCCATGTATTTTCTAATCCTTTGTATGAGGACATGGTTAAAAATTTAGTTGACCTGAATGATATATCAGATTATGAAAAGAATAACTATAGGAGCCAAGATGAAATGACTGATTCAGCGTCCTCTCACTCTAATCAATCTTCCTCCAATGTTGATCTTGAAAATTATTATAGTTTGAAAATGAATGAAGTTTTTCATGGTGAACTAAGTATGAAATCAGAGGTTATGGTTCATCATGCTTCCCCTGATTCTTTGCATGATACAAATGAGGTTGAATATTAAAAAAATTTCTTTGATATCCAGGCATGTGTTGGAGTGAACCAGTATGTTTCCAGCCATGAGAGTGAGTTGGAATGTTTATTGTTTCAGAAAGATAGTGATCTTCAAGGATGTGATGTTGTGATATCACATAGTGATAAACATATGCAGCGATTTAGTGCTTTTGCTTTGCCAAGTGAAGGTGAGTTTGTTGATTACTCTTTGTTTGACATGTTGAAGATTCAGGGCAGCACTTTTGATCAAGTGAATGGATATAATAGCCTCAATTTACCTTGGATGTTTGGAGATGAAAATCATATGTTTGACAGAGGTAAGAGATAAATCCTATTTTGGGGCTTTGAGCCTTGTAAATAAGCTTCTTGTTTTTACAGTTTCTTTCTTTCCCTTTCATTCATGTGGTGTGTTTCCTTTCAATAAAGAGGTTCCCTATTTTTGGAGAAGAGATTCAAAAGAGAAGAGAGAGAAAGTGGAGTAGAAAGTCTGATGTTTTTTTTGGGTGGTCTGTTGTACCATGAGATTTTGAAATTTCTTTGCATGCCCACATGGGGCACGCGTCCACAGTCAGAGCCACTGTTGGGACTGAAAAAAGCAGTAAGGGTTTTTGAAGTACCATATTAAAATTTTGCATTTTAACCCCCATAAGTGCTTTTCGAGCCTATTTTCCTTGATGAGATTCTGAGGTCTACCATGCATGTTAAGTACTCATCACTCTTTTTTAGGCATATGAAGACATCCCGGTTCATTAATTTCAATTTTTGATTTATTTTGTGATGTCTTGCTTTAGGAACTTGTCAAAATCTACATTTGTGCCTTAGTGTCAATCTGTTGTAACAAGCCTAGTTTGCCTTTGAATATCTTGCACCCAGAAATGTTTCATGACCCACCACTTTGGGGATGTTTTTTATGCATATAAAATAACCTATGTTTCAAATCCCAAGTTATTTCGATATGTTTTGACTAGTTTTCAAACCCCTCAAAGTTGGTAGTTTGCTGTTGTTACGCGTTGTGTAATTGATCAGAATTTTGAGTACCCCTGTTTGACCAACTGTAACTTTTGACCTTGTGAGCTAATTGAAAAAATTCATTTTGTACTCCATTATAGATGTCAAATACCTTTTGATTCTCCGTCTTCAGGTCATGACAAGTCCATTTGGTCAGTTTTCTAAGCCCATTCCATTTGTAGTTTCTATCAGTGTGTTAAACTGTCAAATGCAGATTTCTGAATGACCTACTTTGAGGTCTTACAATTTTACACCCAATTGAATGAAATGGATAATTGAAAGCTACCCTATATTCTAGGAATGTAAATTTTCTATCCTGATGATTTTCAGGTCATGATGAATCTGTTTGCCCAGTTTGCCAATCTGATTCCGTTTGCAGTTTCTAACAATTTGATGCAGATCAGTTGCACAGTTTGGTCAAAGGCCCTGTTTGCAAGGTTATATCTTGAATACTATGATTGGTAACATCAGGAAAATGGTTTCCTTGAATTATAGGAAAAAATTTCTTCAATTTTTCAAGGTCTCAGATCCTGAGGGTTTTGTTTGCACACTTTTCAAGTTTCCTTTCATTTGTAGAAATCGATATTCTTCATGTTTCCTATTTTCTGCATTTCCAAGTGGCTACTTTTGAGGGGTTGAAAAATGTGCCTTGATAATTCTCAAGACACGCCCTTCTAGATCTGTATCATCCATATAGCATACTTCCATCATCCAGAGGCTCAAATTCTCAGGAGATTTTTGACATCTTTTCAAAGCCGAAACCAAATGCAATTCATTGCTCTTGGATAGGGTAATTTGCAGACTTGTTGTAAAGAGGCGACTTGAGAAATTAAAATATTTTCACCTATTTGGTTTCATCAGAAGTCACTTTGAAGGATGGAATAATGTCAATCATAGGATGTGTGTGCCCACTGCCATATCCTGGTTACTGGATCTTGTTAGTTTTTAAAGGCAGCCCCAAAGGCTAGTTGCCATTAATGAAATCAGTTTTGCAGAGGTATAAAAGTTGTCTTTATTGACCGCCAGCTTAATTCTTCTTGATCAAATGGAAAAAAAGACTATGTTTGGGAAAATTGAAGATGAATATAGTTTCAAGAATGATAACTTGGAAAACAAAATCCCTCAAAGATGTGAGATCTCCATGTTTGATAATCACTCATTCCTTGCACTATCTGCCAAAGAAATGACCGGTGCATTAAACAACGATAATTAATTTTCATAAATTTCCAAATGAGATCACCTATGCCACTATTCTGAGTGCCTATGTTGGTAATATTTGTTTCCAATAGGAAATTAAGGTGCATGCACTCATGATTAATAATGGAAGTGTTTCCAAATTGTCTGTGTTAAGTGGCATTGCAAATTTGTTTTCCAAAAGTGGTGCCATGTCTGATGCACACCATTGTTTGATATAATGAGTGAATGGGATGTTGTGTTGTGGAATGCCATGATCAATGGGTTTGTAGAAAAGGTGTTGAAGCTCTTCGTGCAATGTGAAATTAGATGCCACACATGGAAAGAAATTTTCAAGCAATGCGATTGGGAGATGTAAAACAAACTCAACCTTCGCCAGCAGCCTCCCTACCCGTGGTAAAATAGGATTGTTGGTAAGGCTTTAGAAACTTATAGGCAATACCAATTGGCAACTGTGAAACCAAAATTCAACAACCCTGCTAGCATACTCCCTGCCTGTTTCCAGCGTCCACCCTGCCAATGCAAAATGCTGAAGTATAGACAAGACACGTGTGACTATTTGATAGGATGCATTAAGGAAATACCATCTCATGAAATGCGATGATTGCAGGATGCGAATAAAATGGATTTGTTAGTGAGACTTTAAAAACTTTTAGGCAATGCAATCGGCAGGTGTAATGCCATTTACGCATCGGATGTAACTAATATGGCAGCAGAGACAAAGCATGTAAAACCTTTTAAAAACATTGGTAGGTAGTGATAGGATCCTGCGCCACCAATGGAGGGATAAAAGCAATGAAAGTCTGTACATTCTGGCAGAGTTAAATCCAAATGCTAGAACATCTTAAAACAAAACCAAGACAAATGCAAATCGCAGGTGTAAAAGCCAAGTTCGACAACCTTTGCAAACAAATCCTGTGCAACAGTATGGAGAAGTGTTAGCCAAAACAAAATAAGGCATAGAGAAGTCTGCACTGGAGTTCAGAGGAGGAGCCCAAGCTAGTTTGGAAGCCTAGGCAACAAGATGGAGGCCTGCGCAAGAAAGAGATAAGGCTTTAGAAACTTTCAAAAAATGCAAATGGTTGTGGTAAAAGCCAATGCATAACCTGCACAGCAGCAAGCAAAGGGTTTAGTGGATGGGATGCCACACAATGGCATCTTTTTGAGATGGAAACACCAGAAGCCCACGCTGAAATGAAAGGTTAAAACACAAATTTGTGAATAGACATTGCGTAAGGCAGACCAAAGGTGTATGCTTGGGGCATGAACTTATAAAAGGCCAATGCATATAAAAGGCCAATGCATGATTGAAGGCCTGCACGATGGTAAAAGAGAAACCATAATCCAAATGCATAGCACAAAGGCCTGCGTAGCAAGGTAAAGATTTAAAAACTCAAAGTGCATATTTCCCACATTTACCAGGAACTGGTTATTTTCAATGTTTAAATACCACAACACTTTGTATACGATTTGAAGTAAGAGCTGAGGCTCTTTGGTGGGTCCTTAGCCAACGAAATAGAGGAGGAAATGCATGGTGGGACCCATATTTTGGGACAAAATACATAAGTGCTTCAAAAAATTTGAAATGTTTAATCCCACATTGATGCCACAAAGGGGTTTTTCAGTGTTTATAAGGAAAAATGCACAGATTGTAATATGAAGAGAAAAAGGAGACTATGGGCATGCGCGCAGGAGCTGGGAGCTCATCACAAAAATTGTGCCTGAGGAGAAGATGCCCGAATCTTGGCAGGGCCCGCAGTGGTGACATGATAGATGACTGCACTTAAGAGGATGCATGTTTAGGCATGCATCTCGAGGTGGCCAAAATCAACCAATGTCTTAATGGCTTAATGGGAAAGTTGTAAGGAAGATAAGCTTAAGCTATTAAGCCATTGGTCCACGTGGCACAAATGACGAGTGGCACCCAGTGGATCAGTCAGCAAATCAGAGTATGCCATGTGGTGCCCAGTAGGGGACAAGTGGCACAATTATAGTGTAATTTAGAGGCACCAATCAAAGATCGACACGTGGCACCAAGTGGACCTATGGACCAATCAGAGGGTGACACTTGGTGCATGCTAGTGAGTTGTGCAGATTTAAGATATTTTTTATTTTAATTCATTTCAACAAGTGGGTTAACTAGTGTGCAAGTTGACAAAAAATCAAAGGTTGACCTAATGGCTTAATGGAAAGACGCTCACCATCTAACCACTAACCCATTAAGCCCAAGCAACAAGTGTCACATTCTGGTGCATCCTGGAGAAATAATGAATTAATGGAAATATTTGATTAAATCCATCACAAAAGATAAGTGGGTTAAAAAGTGAGTAGCTTCAATAAGATCCAAGGGCTGACTTAATGGCTTAATGGAAAGATGATCACCATCTAACCACTAAGCCATTAAGCCTAGGTTGAGACAAAATTTGGAAAAGGGGAAATTTTAAAGTTAATTTATCTCATTTCAATAGTTCAACTATTGAAAATAATTTATTCCAAATGCAAATATTTCAAATTTTTAAATGAGAATATGCACGGGAAGGCAAACTGAAATTAAAGATTCAGAGGGAAAATTTTGTCCAAACTATAGAGTATTATATGTTGCCAAAAAGGTCTCAGAATGAAGAAGAGGATTTTGCAAACCAATTGAGGGAAAATCAAATCAGATTTTCACAGTTTTAGTTTGAGAAGTTGTAGATATTTCTTGGGGATAGACAGGTGTCAATGATAAATTTTGTTTTTTTCCTTTCTCCTATATCTGGATTTTCTTCTGATTGTAAGAGGGATGTTGAAAATTTATGCTACTAGGCAGTATTCAGGCTCTTGAGTCTTGTTTCTTTATATTCATGGTCTTGCAATGTACATTTCAAGATGAATTTCAATGAAGAATGATGGAATCCCTATTCAAATATCTGTCTGATGTCTTTGTGTGCTTGGTGTTAATTCTTGTGTATTAATCTGTAAGGCATGTTAATGTACCAGTTACAAGGTAGCTATGGTTTTTTTTTTATGTTTGTTTCAAGGAGAGATTAAATCTTGAATGCAATTTCTAAGAGTTTAGGATCAACACATAAATTTGATGTCCAGATATTGAAATGAGAAGAATGGATTGTAAGGAATTTCATTCGAGTTGTTTGAGTTTGAAGTTGGGGTTTTCTGGGGAATGTATATTTCTTTGACTCTATTGCCCAATACATAAGCCACTGGTCCTTTGCTGGTTATGCAATTTCATCATCAAATCATTAAATTCAAACTATTTCCCCTGTTCTGTTTAAGAGCACAAATTGTTTGTAAATTGCATTGAATAGTGCAAATACTTTTGGTGATTCCTTATAGAAGTGAATCTAATAGGTTAGCCTACCTGAGCCTCCGAGTTTGAAGAGAAGAAGGGTGAATATCCTTGTCACATTGGCCATTTTCCTAGTTCTTAGCAGATCATGTAGGTGGGATCCTACATAAGATTGGTTGAGTTGAACTCCCATATCTTATAAGTCTGAGAGCTATCCACTGATTTTCATGTCTGCATAAAAGGTTTTAGTGAGAAAGTGTTTATGTATGCAAATTTAGTATGTTGTAGGTGCACCCGCGTGAGTGTGTGTAATTTGAAGCAGAAGGAGGATCAAATCCTCATCAATTAGCCTTTCCTTGCCCCTCAATTTGTATAAAGCAGTGGATTCATGTGAGTTGGACTAAGATCCCCAAGTCTAGCTTGCATATTCTCTTTTAGAACTGAAGGATAAAAGAAAAGGAGCTAACAATTCCCATGTTTTTGTATCGAGAATGGTAAGAAATTTTTTGTCCAAGAGTGTCTTCAAAACTGTCTCAAGAGGTTCTCCCAAAGGAGTGAATGTTTGTTGAGGTATAGAAGTCCATGGCCTACTCTTGTTGTTCTCATTGTTTGCTTTAGGTATTGTGGTTTTTACCTTGGCCTCTTTGTGTTCTTGTAAGTTGCTCATTAAATTGAACACTTCTGGTTTAGGATTAGCATTGGATGCATCTACCACTCCATCGTTAAAAACATTCTTTTTTTATTTCCACCACTTAGGCTTGTTGTTATAGTTGGTAGATTTACTATCACTTTGAAGTGTGATTTCTCCTTTCTTAACCATGACCTCTTCAATATGGATGGAATTTTTTATCATCCTATCAAATCTAGGTGAATCTTTCATTTGCAAAGCATAGTTTAATTCAGGTATCAAGTTGCTAATAAAGATTTCCATCTTTTCTGATTCAGGAATAGCTCTTGAGTACCTAGCAAAGATTTTCCTCCACCTTTGTAAAAAGTGTGTAAAGGATTCACCAGTTCTTTGTTTTGTGTTACATAAGTCCATTATGGTTACATCATGTTGTATATTGTAGGAGTAATGTTGGACAAAACATTGTATTAACTCCTCAAAATATTTCACCTTAGATGTGAGTTTGGACAACCACTCCATAGAATTTCTGCCTAAACTTACCATAAATAGCATCATTAGGTATGTAGGTTTGTGCATGTACTCTATTCTTAGAGTACAAAACTCTCTCGCATGGTCATGTGGATCAGTCTCTCCCATATGTGTCCTAAAAATGTGTCACACTTCTATGGGTCATTCCATCCAAGGTTGCTCAAGAATTAGGCCTCAAATATTGACTCATAGCTCTCTAGTCATGGAGTGCAAGGGTTTGTGATGGAGGCCCTTAGATTGACCTAGTTGTGCCCATGCAAGTACACCATGAAATGAGAGATTCGATGCATGAAAATGACAACTATTCTATATGATTGCAATGCATAAAAGGAAATTAATCTAAATGATAACAATGCAAGATTATTCTATGAAAGGAAATATGAAATTAATCTAATATGAATCGAATCTACATGAATAGCCATGGATGCAAGAAGAAGACGACAAGAAGAGAGAAGTTGCAATATCCAAGCCAAGGTGCTCAAATTCTCCTCCAAAATTGCTCTCCAAACCTACAACATAACAATACTTTAAAATTCTATATAAAAATGAGGAGAGATTTCCTTATATAGGAAACTGAATGGTTAAGATTAAGAGGCAAAAAGAAATGAGCAATGGTGGAGATTAAATCTTGGTTGATCCATGTGCTCATTAAAGAAAAAAACCCACCACATAGAGAGGTGTGAAGAAAAAGGGATTTTTATTTAATTTATTTCCTTTTTCATCAAAAGAAGAGCTTTAAGTGGGGATTTTTATTTATTTAATTAAAAGAAGGGTTTTCTTTTAATGAAATAAATTAGAAGAATTTTATTTAATTAAATGCGGAGATTTAAATTTAATTAAATAAGATGAATTTTATCTAATTAAAAGGGAGAATAAATCTTTTAATTAAATAAAAATGATCAAACCTTGGGAAATATTGAAATAATTGAATTAATTACAATTTGATCAAGGAAATTGATTTGAATTGAAAATGTTGCAAAACATTGATTCAGGAATTTGATAAAATGAAAAAATGATAAATGGGGCCCACAGTCTAGGCGACCATTTTAGGGTGCATACATTTGCCCCTCTTTGACTAATGTGTGATCATTCTGGGAACACATGTAGTCAAAGAATATAGTTGAAGTGTGAGATTGATTTGGGATCACAAAACAACATAGACATCAACACCATTGTAAATAAGTAATTGAAATCAGAACAAAGATAAGCTGATTGCAAAAAAAGACAAGGTCAACACCGTTGTAAATAAGTAATTGACTTGTCCGAGAAAAGAATCTCAAGAAAGGTTGCCCCAAGAGGAGCAAATGATAGGATTGATAAAGCTGAATCAAGGATTGAAGTTTGATAGGTACTTCCCCCTCGTGATAAAAATCGAAATGAGAAAGAGGAGAAACAGCAAATTGATAAATTTGATCAAATCAAACTAAAGATAAGGTTCTTGATGTAAGATGAAAGATATAAGGATCACAGAACCAAGGTAGATCATCAAGAATGAAAGATTATGCCCCAAGGTTGAATGAGTAGAAAAGAAGTGGGGTGAAAGCGAATGGAAGATAGAAGTTTGGAAGAGGTGGAGAGAAATGGAGAGAAGAAAGAGAATTTGCCTTAAGAAAGAGAATGCACCAAAATCAATCAACTGTTTAAGATGGAAAATCTTGATTGAGATCATGAAAGAAGATAAGGAAATGAAGATAAAAACGTGACCATAGTTGATTAAAAGTCCACAAGAAAGATGAAGGAAAACCCTCTCAAACTCATAATGCATCCTAAAAATACAAACTAACATAAAGTCTAAAAATGCAAGCTACATGAAAATGCAAAGGTGTACTTGCAATAGAGAAACTAAAACATAGGATCTTGTGTTCATCATTCATAAGAGAATGTTAAGGAACTTATTTTCATCATTGGGCCATTATTAACAGACATCAGAAAATCACACAATCATCACTAGTCACAAACACAACTATGAAGATATGAATGTGATTTATATCAGATTGGAATGTGGAAAGATTATAACATAAGCATCAAAGACATAATGGTCAAGATGACTATGATGTTAGCTTACCCAATTTAATGTAGAAAAACCACACTCACATCAAGGCATAGAGGCCAGGATGACCAAAAGAACGGTTGTGCAAAAACAGTTAAGCATAATGTAGGAAGCAAATAAAAATATGCCCCATGCCCCAAGTCCTCTAGCTATGCATCATGGAGAGACTTATTAGACAAGGACACTCAACAAAAATTAATAACAGTCAGCACACAAAGAAAATATCATGACATATCTCAAGCATTAAGTGTTGTGTTTAAAAATTTAAGTGTGTTAACTGATATTTAGTTCTGAGGATAAGGATCAAATACTTGCAAGCAGGTAAGATCACATGAAAAAATGGGGTAAGACCAAACTGATAAGTGTTGAAAAACACTCGATGTCAGGGGTTGTATTGAAAAATATAGTTGGGGTGGTGTTGAAAAACACCATTTGTGAGGTGTCCTAAAGACTAACGCATCCAAGAGACCAAAGCTAACATAGTTATGCCCCCTAAATAAAGACAAAGACCAATTCCAAACCAAGGCAACAAGGACAAGGCATGATGGAGAAATGCTAAGTGTCATGGACACACGCTAAGAAACAGGGGTGCAAAGGCCTCAAGTAGTGCCCATTTCAAGGTTTTCACCACTTGGATTTTATTATAATTTTTTCATTTTTTCATTTTTTTTCTTCTTCTTTTTCAGGACTTTTTATAATTTTTTTGAATTTTTGCTACGAAGACACCTGTTTCTAGGTTTTCACCAAGGCACTTTTTCTATTTTTTTTGTATTTTTGAACTTTTTTTATTTTTTTTGTATTTTTTGGAATATATAATAATTTTTTTTGGAGATACATCAAAGCGCCTATTGCTAAGTTTTCACGAAGATGATCTTTTTTTAGGATATTTTCCAATTTTTAAGATTTTTGACAATATATCACTTTTTTGGATTTTTTCAAAATCAATAATTATGTACAAAGGATGCCCCTAGACAGAATGGTCATCATGGATAGAACTTCTTCAGGTGCAAGACATTAATAGGATCAGGGAGCTGCTCTCCCTCTTCTGTAGATAGTAAATGAGCACCTATCCCAAAAGCTATTGTAATGATGTAAGGTCCAAACCAATTAGGTTCAAATTTTCCCTTTTGATCTCTATGTTGTTGATTCTTAGGATTTTCACGTAGGACAAGATCTCCCACTTGAAATTCTCTAGGGAAAACCTTTTTATTGAAGGCCTTGGACATGCGCTTTTGATAAACCCTCATATGGTGAAATGATTCTTGACATTTTTCATCTAGAAGTTCTAACTCTTGAAGTCTCATGGTGTGGTAGTCTTCATCTGTAACTAGACTGTGGAGAGAAAATCTATGTGAAGGAATCTCAACCTCCAAAGGTAACACTGCTTCAGTGCCATATGCAAGGGAAAAAGGAGTAGCCTTAGTAGGAGTATGAATACTCATTCTATAGGCCCACAAGGCCAGATTTTTCTATAAGTGCTAATCTCTACCATTCTTACAGACTGTTCTATGCAATATTTTAAGAATGGTCTTGTTTGATGCCTCTGCTTGACCATTTCCTTGCGGGAAGTAAACAGAGGACCAATTTTTTTTAATCTTGAATTTCTTGTAGAGTTGTTTAAGGTCCTTATTTTTGAACTAGCCTCTGTTGTCAATGATAATCTCGGAAGGCACTCCATATCAAAAGATGATATGGTTCAAAATGAATAGAGAAATTGTCTTACCCAAGGCAACAGAAAGTGGGATAGCTTCTACCCATTTAGTGAAGTAATTAGTAGCAATAATAATAAACTTGTGTCCACCAAATGAGTTGGGATGAATCTATCCAACAAGATCTAAGGCCCTGCACTAAAATGGCCAATGAGATATAGAAGGAATGAGCTCCCTGCCTGGAGCATGTATCAGGTTACCATGTTTTTGATACTTTTCACATGAATTTGTAAAAGCTACTGCATCAATCTTCATCGTAGGCCAATAGTACCCTGCCCTAAGCAACCTTTGGGCCATGCCAAAACCATTGGAATGTCCCCCATAGATGCCCTCGTGAATGTCAACTAATGCTTGGTCAGATTCTTCCTTTTTTAAGCATCTAAGAAGTGTTCCATCGAGAACCCTCCTATACTAATCACCAGCGATAAGGGAATGGTGGGAGGCATTTTGGGTAAGGTTTCTGCATTCAGGTTAGTTAAAGGTTTCAGGTATAATTCCATCACAAAGGTATGAGTAAATGGCACCATAACGGGATGACTCACGACCAACGATGGTACAAATGATATGGCTTTCTTGAGATTCATAGATAGGGTGATGTAGCTCTTCCACCAAGAATTCAAATTGGGATTCATGTTGCTCTAACTGAAGGAGTGAAGCAAGTGTAGCCATAGAATCAGCTTCTTTTTTTCATACTCTAGGGATTTGCTGAAATGCGACAAATGTGAAGTATCATTTCAATGAATCAACCATTTTCTTGTAAGGTACCATTTTCTCATGATTTGTTTGATATTCATCATTAACTTGGTTGATTATCAACTATGAATCCCCATAGATATGTAACTCTGTAATTCTCCATTCTATGGCTATCTTAAGTCCATTTGTTAAAGCTTCATACTTAGCAATGTTGTTTGTACATGGGAACAATAATTTGTAAGATTTAGGAATCGTGTACCCATGAGGAGAAATAAACAACACACCAGCTCCTGAACCATTTTGCATAAAAGATCCATCAAAGAACATCTTCCATGTTCTTTCAGTCATGTACATGAGGTGCTCATTTGGGAAGTCAACTTGAATAGGTGCATCATCTTGTAATGAGAAATCAACCAATTGATCTGCTATGGCTTATCCTTTGATTGCTTTATGCTCAATATAATCTTTGTCAAATTCTGAAAGTATCATCATTCATTTAGCAATTCTACTCATGAGGGTAGCCTTAGCAAATATTTGAGTGGATCTATTTTTTCTATGAGGTGTATAGTGTGCGCAAGCATGTAATGTCGCAACTTTTGGGAAGCAAATACAAAAACAAGGCAAGCTTTCTCAATGTTGGTATAGTTAACCTCATATGAAACAAGAGTATGACTGATGTAGTATATTGCTCTTTCTTTCCCATTTTCATCAAGTTGAGCTAGTAATGCCCCCAAGGAAGATGTTGTCATTGAAATGTATAGAATAAGTGGTTTCCCTAGGATATGAGGCATTAAAATAGGAGGATTTGCCAAGTACTTCTTGATTTGATCCATGCTCTCTTGACAATCCCCATTCCAAACACATTTGACTCCCTTATGTAAGTTCTTGTTGAAGGGTTGAGCTATATCTGCCAATTGTTAAATAAATCTCCTTATAGATTGAAGACGTCCTTGAAGACTCCTCATTTGACTAATGTTTCTAGGAGGTGTCATATCTATGATTGCTTGGACTTTTTTAGGTTCCACCTCTATTCCTTTTGCTGAAATGTTAAATCCAAGTAGTTTCCAGAGGTGACTCCAAATGTACACTTTTTAGGATTTAACCTTAGTTGAAATTGTTCCATGCAATCTAGAATAACTTCCAAATCATCAAAGTGTGTATCTCTTTGTTTATACTTGGCCAAGGTGTCATCCACATAATCTTCCATGTTTTTATGCATCATGTCATGAAAAATGGTTGTCATAGCTCATTGACAGGTGGCTCCTACATTTTTTATTCCAAAAGGCATAATGTTCCAACAATAGGTACCCCATGCACAAGTGAATGTAGTCTTTTCTTGATCTTCAGGAGCTATCTTAATCTGATTGTATCCATAAAAACCATCCATCAAGGAATAAATCTCATAAACCGCAGTCATATCCAATATCATATCTATATTGGGAAGTGGAAAGTCATCCTTCAGGCATACCCTATTGAGATCTCTAAAATCTGTGCAAACTCAAATGGATTTGTCATGTTTGGAAATTGGTACAATGTTTGATATCCATTCAGCATAGGCAATAGCTCTTATGAATTTCACACCAAGGAGTTTCTCCAATTTTTCTTTGACTAGGAGAGCTATATGAGGATGCATCTTTCTTAATTTTTGCTTAACTAGTTTTACATTTGGAGCTATCAACAAGTGATGCATGATAAGATTAATGTCCAGCCCTGGCATATATGAATAATTCCATGCAAAGTTGATCTTCTTTTTTTTTAAGAACTTAGTGTAAGCTTATTTTTCTGTTAGTGACAAGAACTCAGCCAAGTGTACAGTTTGTCGAGTCTCATTTGTACCCAAATTGACTCCTTGTGTTGGTTCAATAAGCACTGAAGATCTGTCTTGAAAATAACTGGGGAGATGATCAAGTACCTCATCCTTAGGTGCCTCAAAGAGGTTTTCACCCTGGGATACATAATTTATTTTTACTTTTTTTCATTCTGACACCACAACACAGTGGTTTTTTCCATCAGAACTCCTATTCTTTTGATTTTCTTTTCTTTTTATCTTGTGACAAAGGTACTTGATGTCCAGCTCTGTCATACTAGTAGGAAATTCACTGGTGGAAGAGACTACGAGTTCAATGGCATTCAAGTAACAAGCTATCTCATAATAATTTTGAAATGTTAAGAGCTCGGGTTCTTGATAGCGTTGGGACCAATCAATGAGGTCAGGATGAACAAGAGGTAAGTCAAAGACTGGTTCAAGGTTATAAATGTGAATGATATTATCACTGGTGACCGAAGAGTCAAAGTCTGTCAAGTATCCCTCTAAGCTACCCAAATCAGGATTTCTCCTAACAAATGAAGAATCATCCATTAAAAAAATAGGTGGGTTCAAATCCTATAATCCTACACGTGACTCATTGGCTACCTCAAGTTGAGAACTATAAGTGTGAAAAACATCAATATCTCTATCAACTGTGGAGGGCTCTGAAAAAAAGTCCCATTCATACTCATTTGAACTTGTATCTGAACTGTGGCTAGGATGCTTACACCATGAAGGTTTGGGACATCATGATGTGGAAGGTCCAGTGTCACCTTCTCTTTCCATTAGATGAACAAGATTCTTTGGTTGACATTCTCTCAAAGGATCCTCTATATCTTGTTCTAAATTTGCAACTGACTCATGGGTGACTAAAATATCTGAATCTCCCCAAACGAGATTAGTGGAAGGGACCCAATCTTCACACATATCCTGTTCATTTGTCAAATTAGGTACATAGTCTAGTTCATCGTCACTTTCCAACTCATCAAAGAGAGGGTTAGTGTTTTTTTGTAATTCTCAAATCCTAGGCCAACCGGCTTCTTTGACTTGCATCCAAATTGAGCATGATCAAGAGGTTTAGATCTAGCATCCAAATTGTGATTAAGAAGGCTGTATCCAGGATAGCCCATTTGTCTGACAAAAGTATACCCTCTTCCATAAGTCTTAGGAGAGGGAAAGAAGTTCTCATTATGAATGTATTTTTCTTCTCTATAGATCCAGTCTCTAACAAATGTTTCATCCTTCTCATCTTGGATAGGAACTAAGGATTCTACAAATTTGCCAAATAAAGTCATAGTTGAAGAGTAAGGTTTCTTTTCTGATGAAGGTTTTCCATAAGACCAAGGTGAAACTGGTAATGTTGTGAGGGAGTTGAGTTGATATCCCCCCATACCAACATCGATTGATTTAATATTGTCTTTACATTCAGCTAAGGTAGCATCAAAATTTTCTTCTTCTCTATTGAGGGGAACATGAGCTCCCACTGAAATTGAATCAACAGATAAAGTGTTATCCCCAGGTATACAAATCTCTATTTTATTGTAGGGGAACCTAACACATTGATGATAGGTAGACAAAACTTCTTGCATATCATGAATCCATGGTCTACCAAGTAAGATATTATATGCAAGGGGTCCAGCATCAACTATTTGAAATACAATGTCTTTTTCAAAAGGGCCAATCCTAACAGGAAGGACGGCTAACCCCTTGGAACTTCTTTCTGCCTCATCATAGGCGTTGATAGTAATCCTTTTTCTGGTATCTATGACTTTCTCAGAATGCCCTAATTCTTTCAAAAGACTAAAGGAACAAATATTAAGCCCAACACCCCCATCTATCAACATGCACCTGACACTGGTTCTATGGATCATGGCCTCAATATGAAGGGCAAGATTTTGTGG
Organism: Thuja plicata; assembly: GCA_018584345.1. Lineage (NCBI taxonomy): Eukaryota > Viridiplantae > Streptophyta > Pinopsida > Cupressales > Cupressaceae > Thuja > Thuja plicata. The sequence goes on along the minus strand of MU227255.1, from coordinate 629,307 downwards.
ATGGCTCAAAGCTTTATCATCATCTTCTAAAAATGTAAGGTAATGAGGGATAGCAATGTGATTAACCATGTTCTGGAATTGATTGACATCTAAGTTTTTGGGGACATTTTTCATGCGCAAAGCATCCTCAAGGATTTGTTTATATCTTGGGGACAACTCTAAGAGCTCAAAGATCAAAATCTGAGCTAGTGTTCGTTGCAATTGATCAACAAGACTATAACTTGATTTAGGATTGACAGCTAGTTTCAAGGTGACAGGCTTGGACGCTACTTGCTTAGGTTTACTTGAATGGCTTGAATTGGGTCCTCTAATAAAAAGAGGACCTTGAATTCGGGTAACAACATTAAGGGCTTGAGATGACCTTCTACAGTTGGGACCCATTAGCACCACAATGGGTTCTTTGTCAAAAATAGGAGGAGAGTCCTCATCTAGATCATAACCATAGGGATCTCTACCCCTCATCATATTGACATTTTCTTCCACAAATTCCAGCATGTTAATAGTGTTCTCTGCATACGTATAAGTATAATTGATCTCTACTTTGCCATTCTTAACTTTAGAGGTTTCCCCCTTTTCATACTTGGGCAAAGGTTCCTTGAATGCCTTATTATTAGCATTGGTGTTCAATCCATCTATTGTAAGTTTTCCACTCTCAATGAGAACTTGAATAATATGTCTGAGTTTGGAGCAATGTTCAATGTCATGTCCAATACCATTATGAAATATGCAAAAGGCCTTCTCATTCCACCAATGTGTCTTAACTTCAGGTATACGAAAATGTGCAGGATCTTGAGGACATGCAAGATTGTTAGCAATAAGCTTCTTTAAAATATCCCCATATGACTCACCAAGTTTTGCAAATTGGCGTCTTTCTCTCTTAGGCTTACCTTGGTAGCTTGGCTTACTTTCTTGTTGAATAGATGTATTGAGCTTCATGGCTCTAACAACAATCAATAAGTGGAGCACAGGTTGATCTTTAGGTTGAGAGGAATCCACAACTCCATCATTAACCACTTGTTTGTTCCTATTCCAATGTTGGTTCTTCCCTTTATCCTTGCTAGAGCTTTTGTTGTTTTGACCATTGTTGTTGTTATTTTCATGTTTGGTAAAAATGCCTTGTTCTCTTAAAACATCTTCAATCCTACATGTGGTTTCAACCATGTTGTCAAATGAATAAAAAACTATTTTCTTAACCTCAAACCACAATTTGGGAACCAAGTTGCTAACAAGGATGTCAATCTTTTCATTGTCAGGAATAGTTCTACAATAGCAAGAGCATATTTGTCTCCACCTTTGCAAGAAAGTAACAAAGGATTCCCCTTGATTTTGTTTTAAATTACATAAGTCTAACAAGGTGATAGATCTCTAAAGATTATATGTAAAGTGTTGAAAAAATTGTTGATCAAGCTCTTTGAAAGTCTTAATGGGGGGAGTTATTTTAGTAAACCATTCCATTGCTTGTCCCTTAAGAATTCGTGGGAACAATCTCAGAAGGTATGAATCATCTTGATGCAACTCAAAACTTATGGTATAAAACTAGCACACATGATCATGTGGATCTCCACTCCCATCATATTTGTCATATTGAGGAATTTCAACCTTTCTAGGAAGTTCTTTCATGTCAACACTCTTATCAAAAGGATTAGGAAAAATCAAGTCCAGTGAGAAATAATTCTTAGGCGCTAACATCTTTTCCATTGTTCTTTGCATTTCGTTGATTTTCTCATCTTGGGATGGACCTTGATTCTTAATCTTTTTATCCACATCAAATTTGTAAGGGACTCTGGCACCCTTGTTTATTAGGCTCTCTAGGAACTTATCCTTGTTTTTCTCCAAATATTTCTCTACATACTATTGGAAAAGTGACTCTTGTTGTGTTTTCATAAAGTCTTGGGAGGTGCAATCAAATCTCGAGATACTACCCCCATATTGTGAACCATAATGACCATGTTGAGAAGGTTACCTTGAGTTCCTAGGAGGTGTTGGTCTCCTATAATGATCATGTCTAGAAACCCTTCTTCCTCTAGGGCTAGGAGATTTTCATGAAGATCTTGAATGTCTCCCACTTCATGGAGTCCTAGGAGGGTTGGATGGAGGAGAACTATTTCCACCACTAACATGCATGTTGTTGAATGGATCATTGAGTTGTCGAGCCAAGAGCCTATCTTTCTCTTCTTCAAAGGCTTTCTTTTACATTTCTACCAAAGTCTATCTCTCCAACTCTAGGTGTCTAATTTTTTCTTCCTTACGACCTTGTTCATCTTGGAATGCTTTCTTTTCACACTCAATCCTCTTAATCCTTTCATTCATGTAACCTAAAGAGATCTTGAGTGGTGAACTTGGTCTTGAATTTTTAAATAAGTTTTTGGTATAAGTTGTATTGACATGTGTGTCATCAAGTTCATCTCCTTGGTTCTCATGTTGGGATAACTCATCTTCATAAAAAATTCTCTTACCTCTCTCTCTCTCTCATCCCTTTTGTGTGCATCTCAATATCTTGTTGAAATAAGGGGTGAGGCCGGTCTACTATTATGAGAGGAACCACTAAATGAAATAGTATCTCTACTCTTTGAAAACATATCATCATAACATTTATTCATGACTTCCCTCTCTCTGAGTCATTGTGTAACTCATATCCATAGAAGAGTGAGAAGATACTAAGGGGGTACCCAACTCACTAAGGTGACTAATGGAATCAAACCACACTTCTGATTTGTTCCTAGGCGATTCATCAAATATGGGTCCTTTTTCCTTATGTCTTTGGCGAGTTTGAACTAAGGGTAATTGGTTAAAAACCACTTGAGGTTGCTTTCCTTGATTTACTTGATATCTTGTTGTTACTGGCATGAAATAAAAGGTACTAGCTGATAGGACTTCCCTAAGAGATGTTGGTACCAAACTAGGATAGAAAAGGCATTAACTTGTCCAAAAAGAGGTGATAAGATAGAAAATTGCAAGGAGGCGTAAGCCAACTGTAAGGTAGAAAATGATGTTAATAGAATAAGAGTGTTTTGATACTCAATTCACTTATCACCTTACATTTAATGTTTAGAGTGGAGGGATAAATAATACATTCTCCTTTATTCTCAAATGCACAAAGGAAGGATCCAAATTGATCAACCCAAAAAGGATCAATGCATAAATGGATCAATCTATTGGAAATAAGAATAAAGGACATCCTAGGTTTCCCTCTTAAAATGTGTGTGAATGAATGTAAATGTGTGATATATTTTAGAATGATTAAGGATTTGAATTGAAATGGATAGGAGGAATGTACCAACCTTAAAGAATTAAAGATCTGAAGAATGTTGTTTTCTGGGGTCTGTATTTTGTTTCTGGAAAATCTGAAGTATGATCCGGAACCGGAACGTAGAGACGAAAAAAACCCAAAAATATTTTTCCAATCTGACACCTTCTTATGAAAAAGGTAAACCTTGACCCAATAATCTCACCCCTAACCCAATAATCTTGACCCTGACCTGCACAGGTCCAAAAGAAATTTTTTTCATGGATCCTGATAGTTCGTTGAAAAGGGTATCCAGATCAAAGTTCAAATCCGCAGTCCTGAACCTGTACCTTCAAGAAAAAGAGGTTTGTTTGTTGGGGGGAGGGTTTTTCCTTATTCAAACCCTAATTTTAGAATTAACCTTGAAATCAATAAAATATAGAATGCTAGCAAGTAGTAGAATTGAATCTAAGAATGAAGCTATGATATTGAATAGATATGCCAATGTAATTCAAATGTAAGCAAGTATATGAATATGAAAGCTTGGACTCAATAGAAACTATAAACCTCCATGATTGTATGCTTGGAATCCACCTTGAAGAGAATGAATGAGTCTTGAGGATTCACAAAGGATCTTGAAGGAAGGTCACACCACCATGATGGCTAGATCTAGGGTTTGAATGATGAATCTTGAATGTTTGAACCTAATCCCTTCAAAGGCTTGAAAGCTTGAATCCTTGATCTTAAATGGAGAACTTGAATTATTTAGAGGAAGACTTTAACACCTTGAAATCTTGGAAACATGTAGAACAATGGATTCTTGAACCTTTTTCTTCTTGACAAAATCTTGGTTAGAGGTTTTTGCACTTAGAAGACTTCTTCTTGCTTAATATCGCTTAGAGAAAATGGGAGGAGAAAACTTCCATTTATATGAAACTAGGGAATAATATTCTAGAGAGGATAAAATAGGATAATTAGATTCCAATTAGACCCATGACCTAGAAGAGGACCTATATTAAATATAATTTAGAATTTTATGCTTTGAAACCCAAAATAGCCGACCTAAAAGCGGTAAAATTGAATTTCTGATGACCTCCAGAAGATGACAAGCTTCCAGATTTGAAAGGGGGACCTAGGTCAAGGTTGAGGTTGACCCTAACCTAGTTCAAGGTGGATTTCAACCCTAATCTAGGTCAAGGTTGAGGTCGACCTTGACCCAGGGGGTCGGAACCCCTGGAAATTGTGCCAGGTGGGGTAGAAGGTGCCCGGAGAGGCCCAATCAGGGTCCTAAACAGACACAGAAGTAGGAGATGATGCAGAAAGGAGGGGAAAGTATTATGGTGGTAAAAAACATCCCCTAAGGAGGGCTAAAATTTCTTAACATGGAAGTGCTTCCATTTTAAGATGATACATTAAGCCCCCACTTTAGCGGAAGTATGGAAATCGAACATGCTTTCGGTAAAGTTAGAAGAAAGACTTTGGTGGATTTCAACAAGGTAGAACATCACTAGGTCAAGGACATGAGCCCTTAGGCCAAGGATTATAACTCAACATACATGCATAGAAGGTATAAAAATAAAGAGCAATCAATCATAGAAACATACGTGACTTCATAAGCAAGACAAGAACAACACTATAGATAACATAGCTTCATGATATAATCCTACTAGCATGAAAGCAAAAGAGAGAGAAGGTAAATTAATTACCTCACCTATTAAGATGCCCACCTTACTATGAATCACCAAGGAGGGAGATCCCAAAAGTTTCACCCATAAACTATGCTTGTAAATGTAATGCGTCTTCTGACGGCTTTTAAAAATATCCATAGATCCACATTCTTGTATCACTATGAATATAAAATGTGTGTCTTCTCAGGATTTAGCAACTTATGTGCATTACCTTCTAAGGATTTAGCATATTTAAAATTTAAAAGGGTGTGTATCTCTTCGAGATTTAGCAACTTATGTGCATTACCTTGCAAGGATTTAGCGAAAATAAAATTAAAAATGTGTGTCACTTCAGGATTTAGCAACTTATGTGTGTTACCTTCCAAGGATTTAGCATGCTACAAAATGTAAATTAATGTAAACTATAGTACAAGGGAGACCCTATATATTCCCCCCTCCTTATCATGACTACCTACTAGGTAGGATAAGGAAGAGAAAGAGGATACCTACTTCACAAGGTAAGGAGATATCCAGCTTAACAACAATGTACACCATATTCTTAGCGAAGAGTCTTGACCCTTACATCCAAGAGCATAGATAATCGTGAAATGGATATGTCACTTATGGAAAAAAAAAGGATCCTCAAAAGGGAAGATATCTTACCATCAAGACCCTCACCATAGAGGAGTGCTTAGGATAAAATGTCATCTTCAAAAGAAAGAAGGACCAAAGATTCAATCATCTAGCCCTCTGCAATGAAGAGGAAGAGGAATATTGGAATGAAGGAGTCAAACTCTAACCCAAACCAAAGGCAAGAGCTTATCAAAAGCATAGCTTGAAAAATAAAGAAGAGGTGATGACCTAGGACAATCACCTCTCATATAAGAGGGTATCCATAGCCAAAACATAAATCTTTATAAGGAAATAATGTTATATGATAAACAAATGCCACTAAGCTAAGGAAAG
>MU227255.1:600892-622212 GCA_018584345.1 Thuja plicata | reverse complement strand
CCAAGGGTTCATCCCAAAAAGTAGAATAACCCATAATGGCTTCATGAGGAAGAGAGTAATCAACATCCAAATCCAAAGGTTCATCCCAAATAGGAGGATTATCCTCCCTATCAATAAAGCACATTATAGGAGTGCCTAAAGCTTGATCCCTAAAGGGGGAAGAATTATATTCTAAAGTAGGCTCATAGAAAATACATATATTAGGAGAAGAAGTAACATCTATTCTTAACTCACTTCTATGGTAAAGGTCAATTGAAGAGATTGTAGAGGAGGATAAAATATAAATAGGATCAATGGAGATCTTATTCGAACAAATTTCATCTTCAATTCCATGTACTTCATTAGGGGATCTATCCTCTTTAGCAACAAAAGCCTCATCAAAGTATTCAAAACAAAAATCATACATGAACACAATGAAAAATGTAAATGTTTTTTGTATTTTTAAAGAAATTTTGTGCCTTTTATGAATTTTGAAATATAAATTCAAGAGAATAAAAGAAAACCTAATTCTACATGCATGCAAGATCTAATATGAAATGCAAATCTAACACCAAAAAGAAAGAGTTGTCTATCGCGGGTTCACCAAAATGTAAGGAAGAAAAATTATGTTAATAGAATAAGAGTGTTTTGATACTCAAATCACTTATCACCTTACATTTAATGTTTAGAGTGGAGGGATAAATAATACATTCCCCTTTATTCTCAAATGAACAAAGGAAGGATCCAAATTGATCAACCCAAAAAGGATCAATGCATAAATGAATCAATCTATTGGAAATAAGAATAAAGAAGGAGATCCTAAGTTTCCCTCTTAAAATGTGTGTGAATGAATGTAAATGTGTGATAGATTTTAGAATTATTAAGGATTTGAATTGAAATGGATAGGAGGAATGTACCAACCTTAAAGAATTTTAGATTTGAAGAATTTTTTTTGGGGGTTTGTACTCTATTTCTGGAAAATCTAAAGTATGATCTGGAACAAGAACGCAGAGATGAACAAAACCCAGAAATATTTTTTTGATCTGACACCGTCTTATGAAAAAGGTTGACCTTAACCCAATATTCTCACCCCTGACCCAATAATCTCAACCCTGACTTGCACAGGTCTAACAGAAAATCTATTTGCGGATCCTGATAGTTTGTTGAAAAGGGTATCCAGATCTGAATTCAAATCTGTAGTCCTGAACCTGTACCTGCAAGAAAAAGAAGTTTTTTTGTTGGGGGCGAGGGGTTTTCCTCAGTCAACCCCAATTTAGGAATTAACCTTGAAATAAATAAAGTATAGAATGCTAGAAAGTAGTAGAATTGAATCTAAGAATGAAGCTATGATATTGAATAGATATGCCTATGTAATTCAAATGTAAGCAAGTATGTGAATATGAAAGCTTGGACTCAATAGAAACCATAAAGCTCCATGATTGTATGCTTGGAATCTACCTTGAAGAGAATGAATGAGTCTTGAGGATGCACAAAGGATCTTGAAGGAAGATCACACCACCATGATGACTAGATCTAGGGTTTGAATGATGAATCTTGAATGTTTGAACCTAATCCCTTCAAAGGCTTGAAAGTTTGAATCCTTGATCTTTAATGGAGAACTTGAATGCTTGAGAGGAATAATTGAACACCTTGAAAGCATGGAAACATGTAGAACAATTAATGCTTGAACCTTTTGCTTCTTGACAAAATCTTGGTTAGAGGTTTTTGCACTTAGAAGACTTCTTGCTTAATATCACTTAGAGAAAATGGGAGGAGAAAACTTCCATTTATATGAAAATAGGGCACAATCTTCTAGAGAGGCTGACATAGGATAATTAGATTCCAATTAGACCCATGCCTCTAGAAGAGGACCTATATTAAATATAATTTTGTATTTTCCGCTTTGGAACCCAAAACAGCCGACCTGAAAGCGAGAAAAATAAATTTCTGATGACCTCCAGAAGCTAACAAGCTTCCAAATTTGAAAGGGGGACGTAGGTCAAGGTCAAGGTCAACCCTAACCTAGGTCAAGGTGGATTTTGACCCTGACCTAGGGGTCAGAACCCCTAGAAATTGTGCCAAGTGGGGTAGAAGGTACCCAGAGAGGCTCAATCAAGGTCCTAAATAGACATAGAAGTAGGAGATGATGCAGAAAGGAGGGGACAGTATGATGGTGCTCAAAAACATCCCCTAAAGAGCACTAAATGTTCTTAACATAGAAGTGCTTCCATTTTAAGATGATACACCAACACTGCCACAGAGGTGCCCAATAAATTTGAGTAAATACCCTAGCACATATGGATCAGGAGGATGGTCTTACCCAAGTTATATTGATTAAATTTGAATATATAAAAGTGAAATGGACAAGAGACTACCAAAACTCTCCAAGTGTGATATCAAAGAATCTAAAGGTTTATCTTTTCAACAAGGATGGTTTCTAGCTCACCAAGCACCAAGCAAGGTCACTTATGAAATCAAACATCACTAATCCAAGATGTCAAAATGCAAGAATCCAAAGCATAAACAAGCTTCTAACAGCAGGGTAAGTAATCCAATCTGACCCGGATCAACCAGGGAAAACTGGAAATGAAAGGGCAGTAATCAAGCAAGCGGGTAGATGACAGCAAATAGCTCACTGGAAGACAGATTTGTGTGATGAAAATCTTTCTCGTGCGAGGATTAGCAGAGGACCATGCAAAAAAATGCACATAGCCACGCGAAGAAAGGCCAGACTGGGGAAACAAAAGGATAGTAGATTGGCAGCAACTTTGCAAAATATCATGCAAGGATTCTCATAGTACTACACAAGAATTTGCATAGAGATGCACGAAGAAACAGTTTTCTCACGTGAGGGTTCTGACAGAAAGGAACCGAAACTCATTTTTTGTTCATTTTAATTGACCAACTAGATGCATTAAAATATTTTATCATGAATTAGGCACACAAGACAGAAATAAGGGAGTTCAAGCAATCAATGTCTTCAAAAATTGAGCAAGGGACAAAGCAACCTTGCACATGAACATGGATAGTGACATAGTATTTCTACCCCATAAAGATTCTACTTGTGTATGTTCTCAACATGTTTTCCAATCACGCACATATTCCTAGAAAATAAAATTTTGGTTGCACTATGGTTCTTAGTAATGGTTTGAATCTACAACTTTTGCAATCTCAAGTGGGTGAAATCCAATCTTGGCGCACTAAGGTTTTGACACAGTCCAAGAATTTAACCAATCAGGAGTTGCTGAGAAGATCTAACAACCCACAAGAAACTACACCCATGGAGATTTCTTCCACAAGGACATTTATATAGTGATTGTTGCTACCATGGTGAAAATGGCTATTACCGCTTGAGGTTCTGTCTACGTGGTTTACCCAATAAAGGGTGTATCCACTATGGTTAACCCTCTTTAACAAGGAAGACTCATAATATGGACCACATGGGGACTTGGTTCAGATTCAAGGGTTTCAAGTTTTTTATTCTCTCAAAAGGGAAAAAAGAATAATTCTCTAGCCTCTTCACCTCACCCAAACATAGAAAACAAGATTAATTGACCCACTAATTTTTAAATCACCTCACCCAAGGTAAATCAACAACAATGACCACCAATCTCAACAGAGAAAGTACCAATCAAAGTTGAAGACCAAACTAAGTGAGATAATAACAAATCCTTCCCTACCTACAATGGGGTCTATCATCAAGAAAAGCTTCTCATGTAAGACAAGCAAATGAAGCCTACTCTCTCAAGATCACCACAAATAGTGTTCATAGGGCCTAATTACTATGTGAAATATATATGCAAGAAAGAAAATCTAGGTCCATTTTTAGAGCACCAATTGGAAATGTGATCTATGAAAGCAAGAAACACTCAAGATAAACACATGAGATGTTCATTTTATTTTCAAAATATAAATGTTATAGAGATCAAAAAAATATCTCAAATCCAATGCAACGCGAACATTTTATTGTTTATCCATGCAAGTCCAAATCAGCAACAGCACCAACAAATCAAAAACCATCAGAAACAGTAAACATTAGTGGTTAGAGATCAAAGATATAAAATATAGCAATAAAAATTAGATCTCTGGTGCAGAATCTCGCGCCAAGATTCTTAGAGTGTCGCGTAAAGATTCATATAGTGTCGCACAAAGATTCATAGAATCTCACGCGAAGAAGTGCATAGACAGCACATAAAATGTAGAAAATAGTAACAAATCAAATCATAGCCTGGTGTCAAATGTCATGCGAAGATTCACATAGAGCCACACAAAAATTCGCATAGAGCCGCACGACGAAATGCAAAATCCAGAAAAATTTTGTCCTGTAGATGTGAGGCCTCACCTCGACCCATCATAGCTCAGCTGATAAACTTATTTTGATACATTATGATTTGATATTTTAGGACATTATATCTGATGGACTAGACTTTATTAGTATTATTTAAGTCATGTGATGATTACTTCTGTATACTTTATCGATGATGTTTCTGATGCTTTAGGTGTACACATACATTATGATGATTATTTTAGTATTTTAATACAAATGGAAAAAATATGTTATGGGATTTTGATTATGCAATCAGTTATAGTTATCAGGTACAGAAATGAGAAAAGGTTATTAAGTAAAAACGTAGAATGTTCAATCAATTGATTATGTAATTTGATTTAAATATATCTATATGCATGTGATTTTATTGAGCTATTGATGTTTAATTTAGTGTAGGAAAAGTACCATAGAAATTATTAGAGAATCAGTAACCAACCCTATATACAAACTATAAAGCCAAAGTTGAATCTAATAAAGAGATTTGAACCTCGTTGCTATGTGATTTTATTTGTGACTGTAAATGATTTGTATGTATTAGGTATTTTCACTATGCAATTAGTGATATGTCAATGTTGTATTATGTTATTTTACAATGTCACTTGACACTTGTTATGTGTTTATGTGATGACATGTCTACTAAGGTTGGCAATGGAACCCAATTAGATTGTTTAAAATTAAATTTTGTTCTAGTCACTTTTAGAGGCAAAAACGTGGTCCTAAGGATCAATTTTAACAAAATCCTTGTACCTTAGTGATAGGGGTATGGGTTAGAAATATTTCTAACACCTTTAGAACCTACTAATGGCCTTGGTGACCCTCTTAATAACCCATTTCTCACATGTTATGAAAAAAAGAGTGAGTCTTAACCTTTTACCCAAACCCACACTCTTTCCAATCGTGCAATCATGATAGGGGTCAATTCTAAATTTAATATTAGTGGGTAGGATTTGGAGGCCTTTTTAGAGGCCCTTTTGGGAGTTAAAGGGTGTTCACACACTCTCTACTTTTAGAGACATTATAGTTTTGGATTGAAGGAAGAAAAAGGGATTGGGCTCTTCTCAAACCTTATTTTATCATAACACTTGTGAAGGTTGGTCTCCACCATTGCCATGGAAGTTTCTACTTGTTTTGATGCAAATAGATTAACATGTATTTCATTTTTCTTGCAATTGTGTTCTATGTGTTTTGTGTTGTTGCAATGTAAGGGAATGGGATTTTGGGTTTGATTTCATGTTTATGTTGTTTATCATGGTTTGAAAGACAGAGTTTTGTGAAGGGTGTAATGGCATTACTCACCCTTGGATAGGGAAGAAGTGGCCATGTATGGGGGAAGGGGTTATTTGGACTCCATAAAAGTGTAGTCTCTTCTCATGGAGAGAAGAGAGAAACAAATGCAAGGTGTATGAGCACTTACATGCCAATGATAATAATCTTGATTTGGGGGAGATAAGGAGGGGGCTTTATTGAAGAATGTATGTGAAATTTTACCATGGAAAGGCATGTTTATTGTTGTAGTTCATTTGGAAATCTCCTACATGGAAGTCCACCTTCACCCTTATTTTGGATTCAAGATGAATTCTATTTTGCAAGCCTTGGATGGGTGTATCTTGTTGTTGTTATTGTGTTGCATGAATGGTGTGAATGTTTCCCATTGGTTACCGGTTCTCCTAGCTTCGGGGTGGTCTCCTTGAAACCTAGGATGGGAGGTGAGCTCTCCAAGGTATGTTCTAAGTTTGTTTTTTTGTAGATCTTGGATGGATTTTGACGGAGCCATTATGGATTTGGAGCGTAGAAGCCTTCTTGTTTTTATAGTGTTAGAGACTTCTCCATTGTTGTATCAATTTTTGTATTGTATCTCCATATTGAATATGGATTTTGTAATAAGATGCATAAAATATGTAGACTCCAAAGATGTATATAAAATTTAAGTCATTGTAAATATGAGAAAGTTTGTGTCCTCAAAATTCATGAATTGCTATTATAAAATATCTCCAATGGCCTTATCTTGCAAAATTTCAAGTTAAATCCTCTTTAATTCCTTTTTGAAAATCTTAAGTTATAAACATGAAACCTTAAATTAGATTTTTGTAACCTCAAAACTTATTGAAAAAAATCATGTTAGCAAAAGATTCAAATCAAATGGTGACACTAAATAAATAATCACCTATTACTAATACCATGTAAATGATTCACTTAATATAATGCCTAAAATATAATATGTTAATTTCTTTCAACTTCAACAATGTCATGAAAGAAAATGAAATGCATTGACAAAAAAAAAAAAACACCACTTCTATATTTTTAAGAGAGCAAAATGCTCTCTGGAATTTGTATGGGGAATTACTTATTCCCTTGTACCACAGAGAATATTCCATTCTCTTGCTTAGTTAAAGGGTTAGAATAATAATCCTCCCTTTAATCTCTCTTGGGTTGTGCAAACTGTAATTTAATTAAACCGTATAAAACAAAAAACATATTCTAATTATTTCTCTTATTACCTTTAGATTTTGCGGGCCCCACATCCACTTCACCCTCCATATGAGCAAATGGGGTTGACTGGGTTAAACTGTAAACTCCTAAAACAAAGCAAAAAAAAAATATGAAATGAAGAAACTTTAATAAAGCAAATCTTACCTGGCAAATTACTCCACCGTGGGCGTCACTTTTCTTGGGCCCATGAACCTCCACCTTGGTTGGCGTACATTTTTCCCCTTGCTTTGAGAAAGCTTGCAGCATGCTTGATTCATGGACCCCTCCATTTTGTTTGGCCTTCAAACTGTTTTATTTCCCCTCCTTAAGGGATTTTGAATTCCTCCATGCAACCCTTTTTTTATTATGTCACATCACCCACCCACTTGGCATGTGGGCCTTGGGCTAAGAGATAGGGGGTGATGTGATGGTTAGGTAGGTTAGTAGTGTTAAGTTATTTTAGGATTTATTAATGAATATTAGTTGTAATTAAATTGTAGTTAGTTATTTCCTTTTTAAAAGAAGTTTAAGTAATATAAAAAGGAGATTATGTTTTATATGTTCTTTTTTTAATAATGATAGGAATTATTAGTTTCTTTTATTTTTATTTGTTTATTAAATGGATCATGTTGCATATAGAATAAGTGCATTAAGTATAGATAAGGGGTATGGTATAAATTATTTTTAGTAAGAAATTGAGTTATAAATTATTTAAATAACGTGGGTGTACTTAAGATTTAAGATTTTTCTTGAATAAAAAGAGTGAATTAGAATGTCATTGTTTTATTTATCAATTAGTCATAAAATTTATGTTAAATCATAGGAAATTTTAAACGTATCTTTTGTATTAAAATGAGATAAGATAATTGTATTGTGCGAATTTTATTTTAATTATGTTAGGAAATTCTAATGGAAAGAAAATAATGAGATTTGGGTTTTATTTAGGAATTTAATTTAATTGAATAGGGTTAATTAATTTGGTTGATGATACTAAAGTTGATAGGTTATTAAAGAGATTTTTATTTAGTCAACTAGGTTGTGACCTGGGTCGATGTTTAAGATACACTAAATAACAAAAATAACCAAATGGTGTTAGAATAACACGTATTAGATCTTAACAGATCATGTTTCAACTAGGAGTAAGGATTCAAGTATTGCTAGATCAACCGAACTTAACTTATGTACTTAACAAAGGGATTATGATCTTATGTCACTCATTGCGTAAATATAAAATTAGAATTAACCCACCCGGCCCTAGTGCTCCTATTACACCAAACCGTAGGGTCTCTACCCGTATTTTGAGTTGGAATTACCGACTCTACATCCACCCTTGTTGTGACCCAAACTCAATCTAGTCATAACCTTGCAACTCAAAAATTGACTTCACCATGTTGTCACCTTTCCTCAACACCTTTAGTACTATTTTGTCATCATAGTTGTTGTTTTTATGTTTAAAAAAAAACATTCTGTATGTATTTGCCCTAGTTTTTGGCATGACATTTTGGTATCAGAGCCATGTTTCGACATTAGGAACCTAAACCCATTACGTTTTAACTCATTTCAAACTTAAATTATTGTGTAGGATGTCTGCCATCACACAAGCGGGCTAACGGGGCAGAGGTCGTAGAGCTTCCCATGTTGAGGCCGAATAGGGGGATGGACCACCTCCACCACCACTACCACTACCACCACCTCCACCACCTTAGAACCCTAACCAAGATATTATGGACGTCCTCCAAAATCTGATTAGGGTGATTCAGCAGAGACTACCACCGATAGATCAGCATCCTGAGCAGCAGATTCCCGAAAGGGAAGCACCAATTCCCAAGGGTGATAGAGTAGTTAATAGAGAAAGGAGTAGGAGTCCCCCACCAAGACATGTTGAGGGTCACGGTGATCATGAGGGTGAGTCAGTTCATCAGGCTGAGGTACCACCCGAGCATGAGATACGTGCCAGAGAGAGACCCCATAGAGAAGTTGGAGATGAGATCTGAGAGTTATTGCGACTCCAGCCACCCTTGTTTTTTTGATCCACTGATGGGTCAGTAGTAGAGGCCTAATTATAGAGCTTACGGTGATGCTTTGGATTGTGCCCTTATGTGAGTAATCTAAAGGCACGACTTCTAGTCCATCTCCTTTGGGAGAAAGCCTCCACTTGGTGGGAGTAGGAGGAGTCCATAGGTGGAGTGAGTATTGACACACTCACTTGGGAGTCTTTTGTGTCCCACTTCCAAGAGAGATACCTCTCCAAGAATTTCAGACAGAGATAGATAGAGGAGTTCCATGATCTTCAGCAGAGAGGTCTCACAGTGACCCAGTATGAGAGTCAGTTTCTTGAGCTCCTTCCATATGTTGATTACATGAAGGATGAGAAACTATGTATCCATCATTTCATTAAGGAACTTATTATGTCTCTTCAGGTTACAGTACGCCTAGCCTTTCCTACCACATTCAAAAAGATAGTTGAGATGGCACTTGTAGCTAAAGATATCTGTACTAGACAAGAGTCTCAGGATCGGTCTCAGCACTGAAACCCCTCTTCCCAATAGTCAGGACAGTAGAGACCCCCTTGGAAGGGGAACCAAAATAACTCAGCATGATCCTTTAAGGGTCAACAGTCTCAGCAGCAGAGATCTCAGCAGGATTCTAGATAGAGGCTTTCACAATGTTATCAGGGCTCTAAGCCCAAATAGTGGCAGTCTCAGGGTCCTAGACAAGATCAGAGGACACAGACCCCTCGGGCACAGCCAGCTAGGACTCAATAGTCCTCTAGGGGTGGTTATAGTGGTTCTAATAGGACTGGAGGACCACAATAGTCTAGATCATAGGGATTACAGATTCAGACTAGAGGACCATGTTACACATGTTGTGGCATGGGTCATATAGCGAGAGAGTTCCCATAGGGATAGTCATTTGGTGGTCAGAGAGGGGCTACCTCAGAGCCTACAGTTGGAGACGTGTGTAGATCCCATATAGTATTTGTAGTGGCTGGTAACTGTCAGGCCAAGCGTCAGGCTATAGTTATCAAGGCTGCAGGTATGATACGAGGTAGTATGGTTACTATTTTATTTGATTCTGGAGCTATTGACTCCTTTATATCTCCATATGTAGTGGAGTGTTGTGGGCTAGTGTCAGTTATACAGGATGTCAATTGGGAGGTAGAGTTAGCCTCAAGAGATAGGGTGTCAGTTAGTTCCATGGTCCAAAATTGTCAAATTCAGATTGGAGACATATCCACGATGTCTAATCTATGCATTACCCCTCTAGGTTCATATGATGTTGTCCTTGGCATGGACTGGCTTTATGCCCACAGTGCCAAGATGGATTGTTGACAGAAGAGGGTAGAATGTGTGGATGAGCAAGGTATTCCTAGGGTGATCTCCAGAGTGCAGAGACCTGTATCTCTTCACATTATTTCTGCTACGCAGCTTAGGCAGTGCATGCGAAAGAGATGTCAGCTATTTTCTATCACCATTAGTGACAAAGAGGAGGATTCAGAGAGGGAGTCATCCCTCAATGATTTTTCTATCCTACAGGAGTTTGCCGATGTATTTCCTTCAGAGCTCCCTAGTATGCCTCCACCTAGGGCAGTGGATTTTCACATAGACCTTGTGCCAAGACCCGAGCTAGTATCAAGAGCACCATATAGGATGACTACCCAGGAGATTAGTGAGCTCAAGATTCAGCTAGAGGAGCTTTTGGAGATAGAGCATATTCGACCTAGTGTGTCACCTTGGGGTGCACCAGTGATCTTTGTGAAGAAGAAGGATGGATCACTTAGGTTGTGCATTGATTATCGACAGTTGAACAAAGTAACTATTGAGAATAGATACCCACTTCCTAGGATTGATGATCTCTTTGATCAGTTACAGATTGCTTGAGTGTTCTTGAACATTGATCTGAAGTCAGGTTATTATCAATTGAGAATTGTGGAGAGTGATATCCACAAGACTGCATTTCGTACGAGGTATGGTCACTACAAGTTCATTGTGGTACCATTTGGCCTCACAAATGCTCCAGCGGTTTTCATGAGCCTCATGAATGGAGTATTTTGCACCTTCTTGGATAAGTTTGTGGTTGTGTTCCTAGATGATATTTTGATATATTCTCATAATGAGAAGGAGCATGCGGAGCACCCAAGGCAAGTTGTGTAGAGGTTGAGAGAGAACCAGTTGTTTGGAAACCTGTCAAAGTGTGCATTCTTCTGACCTGAGGTATATTACTTGAGTCATGTTATATTCGGTGATAGGATCTTTGTAAATCCATCAAAGATCTGAGCCACTATGGATTGGCCAGCACTCACCAGTGTCACTGAGGTGAGGAGTTTTATGGGGTTAGCAGGATATTATAAATGCTTTATTAGAGGATTTTCCAGATTGGCACACCCCATCACCTCCCTTCAGAGAAAGGAAAAGTAGTATGAGTGGATAGAGAAGTGTGAGAGAACCTTTCAAGAGCTCAAGAGAGCCCTCACGAGTGCACCGATACTTGCAGTGCCAGACCCAGCAGCAGATTTTGTAGTGTGCATAGATGCATCATTGGATGGAATAGGGGCAGTCCTTATGCAAGATGGATGACCTATCTCCTATGAGTCTAGGAAGTTGAAGATTTGTGAGCTTAATTATCCTACTCATGACCTAGAGCTTGCTACATTATTTCATGCTTTAGTGAGGTGGTGACACTTGCTTCTAGGTCATAGATTCAAGCTTCATTCCAACCATCAGAGCTTGCAGTATATTTTCACCCAGCCGAACCTTAATGCTAGGCAGAGAAGGTGGATGGAGTTCCTTTTTGAGTATGATTTTGATGTTCATTACATCAAAGGGAAGGAGAATGTGGTTGCAGATGCCCTGAGTAGGAGACGTCATGAGCTTTCATCTGTGACTACTTGTACCAATTTGAGAGAGAGTATCCTACGTCATTCGCCAAAGGATTCCTTTTATGCAGAGGTTTGTCAGTTGGTACATTCTCAGATACCCTTAGAAGGGAAGTATTCAGAGTATTCTTTGGAGTCTAATGGACTACTACGTCATAGAGGGCATATCTATGTACCTTCCAGTGGGGAGTTGCGTGAGTTCATTATACTTGAGGCACACAAAGCACCTTATGCAGCGCACTCCAGTGTTAAGAAGTTACATGAAAATTTGAGACAGTTGTACCATTGGCTAGGCATGAGGCTGCAGATTGCTAGAATTGTTGCGAGATGCCTAGAGTGCTAGAGGGTGAAGGCAGAGCACTGCCACCCCGGTGGGATTCTACAGCCACATGAGATTGTTGAGTGGAAGTGGGATACTATATCTATGGACTTTATTATTGGTCTTCCCATGTCTTCTCACCGCCATGATGCCATCTTGGTGACAGTTGACACGTTGACCAAGGTTTCCCACTTCTCACCCATGCATACTACATTCACAACACGAGATGTAGCTCAGGTGTTTTTGTGGGATATTGTCAGAATTCATGGCATTCCCTGTAAGATCATCTTTGATAGAGACTCATTGTTCACATCAGCCTTCTGGAGATAGTTACAGACAGCGTTGGGCACTAGGCTCAATTTTAGTACAATGTATCACCCTCATATAGATGGTCAGACTGAGAGAGTTAATTAGGTATTGGAGGGTATGCTGCACATGTATGTGATGGACCATCAGGTCAAGTGGGAGGAATACCTACATCTGGTTGAGTTTGCCTATAATAATGGGCATCATTCTTCTATAGGTATGCCACCTTATCAGGCCTTGTATGGTAGACCTTGCAGGACACCCTTAAGTTGGGACAGGATTGAGGATAGAGTATCTATTGGTCCTCAGTTAGTCAGAGAGATGGAGAAATAGGTGGATTTGATTTGACAAGGTCTTAGAGAGGCACAGGATAGATAGAAGAAATATGCAGACGCAAAGAGGGTTGATAGAGAGTATAAGGTCGAAGATAGAGTCTTCTTAAGAGTGTGACCGCATAAGAGTCCAATCTGATTTAGAAAGGGCTCTAAGTTGGAACCTCAGTTCATTGGACCATTTGAGATCTTGGAGAGAATAGGACCAGTTGCATATCGTTTAGCTTTTCCAACTAGCCTGTCATGCATCCACGATGTGTTCCATATTTCTATACTTCAAGGATATATTTATGATGAGACTCACATGATAGATTGGGATGCCTTGTAAGTGGAGTCAGACGGGAAGCTAGCGCTGGAGCCCATTCATATTTTAGCCTGACGAACACTTGCATTTCGAGGCCGAGAGCTGGACCAGGTTAGGGTCCAGTTGAATTGTTATGATGAGGTCACGACTTCATGGGAGGACACAACACAGATGAGATCTTAGTACCCATATCTTTTTGATAAAATCCAGGAGGAAGTTCATGCCTACTGGGGGAGGATGTGAGTCCTCACCCTGACCCATCATAGCTTAGCTAATACACTTATTTGATACATTATGATTCGATATTTTAGGACATTATATCTGATGGACTAGACATTATTAGTATTATTTATGTAATGTGATGATTACTTCTGTATACTTTATCGATGATGTTTATGATGTTTTAGGTATACACATGCATTATGATGATTATTTCAGTATTTTAATGCAAATGGAAAAAATATGTTATGTGATTTTGGTTATGCAATCAGTTAAAGTTATCAGGTACAGAAATGAGATCAGGTTATTAAGTGAAAATGTAGAATGTTCAATCAATTGATTATGCAATTTGCTATATATATATATATATATATATATATGCATGTGATTTTATTGAGCTACTGATGTTTAATTTAGTGTGCAGGAAAAGTACCATGGAAATTGTTGGAGAATCAGTAACCAACCCTATGTATAAACTGTAAAGCCAAGGTTGAATCTAACAAACAGATTCGAACCTCATTATGTGATTTTATTTGTGACCGTAAATGGTATGTATGTATTAGGTGTTTTCACTGTGCAATTAGTGACATGTCAATGTTGTATTATATTATTTTACAGTGTCACTTGACACTTGTTATGTGTTTATGTGATGACATGTCTACTAAGGTTGGTAATGGAACCCAATTAGATTGTTTAAAATTAAATTTTATTCTAGTAAATTTTAGAGGCCAAGAAATGGTCGTAAGGATCAATTTTAGCAAAATTTTTGTACCTTAGTGATAGGGGTGTGGGTGGGTTAGAAACATTTCTACCACCTTTAGAACCCACTACTGGCCTTGGTGACCCTCTTAATAACCTATTTCCCACATATTATGAAAATGGAGTGAGTCTTAACCTTTTACCCTAACCCACACTCTTTCCAATCTTGCAATCATGATAGGGGTCAATTCTAAATTTAATATTAGTGGGTAGGATTTAGAGGCCTTTTAAGAGGCCCTTTTGGGATTTAGAGGGTGTTCACCCACTCTCTACTTTTAGAGACATTAGAGTTTTAGATTGGAGGAAGCAAAATGGATTGGGCTCTTCTCAAACTTCATTTTACCATAACACTTGTGAAGGTTGGTCTCCACCATTGCCATGGAAGTTTCTACTTGTTTTGATGCAAATAGATTAGCATGTATTTCATTTTTCTTGCAATTGTGTTCTATGTGTTTTGTGTTGTTACAATGTAAGGGAATGGGATTTTGGGTTTGATTTCATATTTATGTTGTTTATCATTGTTTGAATGAGGGAGTTTTGTGAAGGGTGTAATGGCATTACTCACCCTTGGATAGGGAATAAGTGGCCATGTATGGGGGAAGGGGTTAGTTGGACTCCATGAAAGTGTAGAGTCTCTTCTCATAGAGAGAAAAGGGAAAAAATGCAAGGTGTATGGGCACTTGCATGCCAATGATAATAATCTTGATTTGGGGGAGATAAGGAGGAGAATGTATGTGAAAATTTTTCATGGAAAGGAATGTTTATTGTTGTAGTTCATTTGGAAATCTCCTACATGGAAGTCCACCTTCACCCTTATTTTGGATTCAAGATAAATTTTATTGTGCAAGTCTTTGATGGGTGTATCTTGTTATTGTTATTGTGTTGCATGAATGGTGTGAATGTCTCCCATTGGTTACCAGTTCTCCTAGCTTGAGGGTGGTATCCTTAAGACCTCGGATGGGAAGTGAGCTCTCCATGGTATGTTCTAAATTTGGTTTTTTGTAGATTTTGAATAGATTTTGATGGAGCCATTATGGATTTGGAGCATGGAAGCCTTGTTGTTATAGTGTTGGAGACTTCTCCATTGTTGTATCAATTTTTGTATTGTACCTCCATGTTGAAGATGGATTTTGTAATAAGATGGATTTTGTAATAAGATGGATTATGTTTTATATGTTCTTTTTTTAATAATGGTAGGAATTATTAGTTTCTTTTATTTTTATTTATTTATTAAATGGATCATGTTGCATATAGAATAAGTGCATTAAGTATAGATAAGGGGTATGGTATAAATTATTTTTAGTAAGAAATTGAGTTATAAATTATTTAAATAACGTGGGTGTACTTAAGATTTAAGATTTTTCTGGAATAAAAAGAGTGAATTAGAATGTCATTGTTTTAGTTATCAATTAGTCATAAAATTTATGTTAAATCTTAAGAAATTTTAAACGTATCTTTTGTATTAAAATGAGATAAGATAATTGTATTGTGCGAATTTTATTTTAATTATGTTAGGAAATTCTAATGGAAATAAAATAATGAGATTTGGGTTTTATTTAGGAATTTAATTTAATTGAATAGGGTTAATTAATTTGGTTGATGATACTAAATTTGATAGGTTATTAAAGAGATTTTTATTTAGTCAACTAGGTTGTGACCTGGGTCGATGTTTAAGATACACTAAATGACATAAATAACCAAATGATGTTAGAATAACACGTATTAGATCTTAACGGATCATGTTTCAACTAGGAGTAAGGATTCAAGTATTGCTGGATCAACCGAACTTAACTTATGTACTTAACAAAGGGATTATGATCTTATGCCACTCATTGCGTAAATATAAAATTAGAGTTTAACCCACCCAACCCTAGTGCTCCTGTTGCACCAAACTGTAAGGTCTCTATCCATATTTTGAGTTAGAATTACCGACTCTGCATCTGCCCTTATTGTGACCCAAACTCAATCTAGTCTTGACCTTGCAACTCGAAAATTGACTTCACCATTTTGTCACCTTTCCTCAACGTTTTCAGTACTATTGTGTCATCATAGCTGTTGTTTTTATGTTTTAAAAAAATATATTCTGTGTGTATTTTCCCTAGTTTTGGGCATGACAGTAGACCGGCAAAATATCGCGTAAAATTTCCCTACAAAAGTATGAAAAGTACAGAAAATACAAAAATCCAAAAATAAATTACAAAAATACTTATAGTGATAGAAAATGAATCTTCTACCCCACGGTGGACACCAAAATGTGTGTTAAAAATGTGTCACACTTCTATCGATCATTCCATCAAAGGTTGCTCAAGAATGAGACCTCAAATATCGACTCATAGCTCTTTAGTCATGGAGTGCAAGGGTTTGTGATAGAGACCCTCATATTGACCTAGTTGTGCCCATGCAAGTACACCATGAAATGAGAGATTTGATACATGAAAATGATAACTATTCTATATGATTGCAATGCATAAAAGGAAATTAATCTAAATGATAACAATTCAAGATGATTCTATGAAAGGAAATATGAAATTAATCTAATATAAATCTAATCTACATGAATAGTTATGGATGCAAGAAGAAGAAGATAAAAAGAGAGAAGTTGCAATATCCAAGTCAAAGTGCTCAAATTCTCCTCCAAAATTGCTCTCCAAACCTACAACATAACAATACTTAAAAATTCTATATAAAAATGAGAAGGAGAGATTTCCTTATTTAGGAAAGTGAACGGTTGAGATTAAGAGGCAAAAAGAAATGAGCAATGGTGGAGATTAAATCTTGGTTGATCCATGTGCTCATTAAAGCAAAAAACCCACCACTTAGAAAGAAGTGAAGAAAAAGGGATTTTTATTTAATTTATTTCCTTTTTCATCAAAAGAAGAGCTTTAAGTGGGGATTTTTATTTATTTAATTAAAAAGGGGGTTTTCTTTTAATTAAATAAATTAGAAGAATTTAATTTAATTAAATGGGATGATTTTAATTTAATTAAATAAGATAAATTTTATCTAATTAAAGGGGAGATTAAATCTTTCAATTAAATAAAAATGATCAAACCTTAAGAAATATTGAAATAATTGAATTAATTATAATTTGATCAAGGAAATTGATTTGAATTGAAAATGTTGCAAAACATTGATTCAAGAATTTGATAAAATGAAAAAATGATAAATGGGGCCCACAGTCTAGGCGACCATTTTAGGGTGCATACACCATATACTTATCATATTTGGGCCTTGCCATGTTGGGAGGAAATGGAATCATGTTAATACTCTTGTCAAAAGAAAATGGACAAATGTGGTCCAAAGAGTATTTTTTTGTTGGTTTTACCTTTTCTTGTTTGAGTGTTGCAAGTTTGGCTTGCATCAAGGTCAATTGCTTAGTGAGAATAGAGATAGGGGTTGGTATCTCTTTTTCCTTTAGTCTTTCAACATCATAATCTTTAGGGAGCTTGACTCCAAGGGATGCTAGATGTAGAAAGTATTTTTCCTTGTCTTCAACAATGATCTTTTCCAATGTCCTTTGGAATTTTATACTTTGTCGAAGTCTATTATACTCTTCCTCGGGTACGTCTCCATCACTATCTAAGTCAAACAAAGGATGAGTGATATGCATTTCTTCTTCACTACTAATATCTTCTTGTCTTTGGATTTTATCATTGTTGTATTCTTCAAAAGCTTTACTCCATTCATTTTGAGGAGCTTCCATTGCAAGTGATTATGTGTCAAATAGGGGATTACGAGATGTTTCTCCTTGGGAGGTACTTCTAATTTGTCAACAAGATACTTGTTGCATCTTGTGTTAACCATGAAATCTGAATCTCAACTATGTCAAAAGGTTTCCACTAGTGTCAAGTAGAGTCTCAAATTGTCCAAGTAAGTGTGTCCAAGTAGAAATTTGTTTATATTTTTTGATGTCAGAGAAAACCAAACTAGGGTGGTCACAATATCATATGTCATTTTGTTGTATCACTTGACACATGTACACCTTATGTATTGGCATGGCTAGTGAATGTGACTAGCATAGGCTTAACTTTACCCAGGAGTTACCTAGTATAGTCCCAATGCTTACCCTAAGGTTTAGGAAGATAAGATTGAGATAATATTGAGTCAAGAAAGATACGGATGAGTCAAGAGAGATTAGATTGAGTCTTGAGGGTTGGATTTTCGTGAGTTAACCTTGGGTGGAGTTTAGGAGGGTCATTTGGACTCCCAGAGAGTAACTAGGGTCAAAACTAACTACCCCACTTGGTACCTTAGGGGTTAGGGTTCATTTTCAACCCATTAAAAGCCTCAAAACTCATTTATGACTCCCATAAAGTCTCCATTTTGGGTAGTGGCGAATTTGAAGAGTTGTAAGACTTTGGTTAATCCATCCCTTCTTTCCTTGCGAGCATTTAACTACATTTATGGAGAATGAAAGTAAGAGAGGAGAGTAGATGGATTAGGGTCTCTCCTCCATTTATGACTCCTAATATTTTAGGAAGATGGCCTATATAAGAAAGGGTTTAGAGGGAGCTTGGATACACAACCACCCTCTAATTTTAGAGACAGATTCATTTTGTAGGAGTAAGTCTTGAGAGAAGGAGGAAGGGTGAGAAGGAGAAGCTCTTCACAAACCACCTTGCATTTACCGTAGCTTGGATTTGAGGTGAGTTTCCTAGTTAGCATAGTTTAGATTAGTTCTTGCTTGCATATGTACATAGCTTGAGGAATCCATGGATGGATTTTATCTTATTGTTCTCAACTTCATGGGTTTTCATAGAATTTTTTTGTTGAGTATTGTGTTTACTTTGTAATTAATTGTATATGGGTTTCTTCAAGGCATACCCACCCTTGGGAGGGCTGAGTAACCTTGAAGGGGTGAAAGTTAGTGATCTACCAAAGTAGTATAGAGTCTCCCAAGTGTGGAGTGATGTATGTGGGTATATGGGTGCCCATGATGCCAAGAATGTCTAAAAGAAATTTGGGGGGTCAAAAAGGAGAATTGGAAGGCTTGAAGCCATGACTTGATTTTGTGAGAGAAAGATGTAATTAATCCAGTTGTCATGGTATGGAATGGAGAAGGAAGAATGAATTTGTTCGTGAGTCCATGTGTGGACATGGAACAAGAATATGGAAGTGGTAGGGGAATGTTGAGCCCATGTGTGGCCTATTCCTCTTGTATGTATTTTAATGTTGGCTTTCTCCTCTTGTGGTAGTCCTCTTTCACCCCTATGTTTTAGGCCTCTTGGAGACCTATGCATATCCTTGGAAAATGGGTATTTTCTTGTGTCTTATGTTTTCAGATTCATGGTTGTTTGTATGAATGTTTCTTGTTCATTCCTGTGTCCCCTAGCTCGGGGGTGGCCTTGCAAAGGCCTAGGTTGGGAGGTGAGCCTCCATGGTAAACCTTGATATTTTTGTAGGTTCTGAGAAAGCTCCTAAAAATATAATCGAATTCTTGGTGTATGAAACTCAATATCATTCTCAAAGTATTTTATGTTCAAGCTTCTTCATTGTAATTTTTGAAAGGTTTTGGTAATTGTAATCTTCTTGTTTTGAAGACACTTGTATTTTTGAAATTAGAGTATGTTTTATTTCTATTAATGAGATAAGTATTTGGACCTTTATTTGAAAACATGGTTATCCAAAAATGAATTTATGGATGTTTTACTAAATATAGTGAAAAAGTAATCTTAAGAAATATAACTTTAGTTGATGTTGTTAATATATATTAAAATTTCAATTAATTTAATTTGTGAAATTTGCATAGGCGTAGAAAGGAAAGGAAAGACTACATCTCCTTTAGTTAACTTAACAGGATTAGAGAGAAACATATGTTCAATAGATTATGGTTAAATGCCTAAGTTTTGGGCATGACAAAAGCTAAGGTCAGAGATGCCACTGATCATCCCAAAAAAGACATCGACCGTTGGGATTTTTTGAAGGACGTGGAGGAGGAGGGTGTACTCCATATTTTGGAGGCCTATCAAAAGTTCAAAGATCAATATTTTTTTTGGACACCAGGAATCTCTCTCCTTGGAAGGATTTGGTTGGCATGGTTATTTATTCTTGAGCATAAGCTCCCGAAGCCCAAAATTCTAGGTCCCAATTTTATATTCTTTACGGTGGTCCGTGTTGTTGGCTTCTCCAGAGCTGACGGATCACTAGCCAATATTTTTCGTTAGAAGTGGGGCAAGTACTTTGCGGCCTGACATTGATAGAGGAGGGAAAGTTGATTACAGATGTCTTTCAGTTCCCAAGGCATCGCTCTAGCATTTACTACCTAACATACAGGGATGGTACTAGAAGACCGGAGTCAAAAATGCATTTATGAGGCATATGGCCTAATTCATCTGAGATGTACCATCACTTTTAAAAGTACAAGGGAACTCTTCCCAATGACAAATTTCTCAGATCCTTCTCCTTCCATCTTTCTTCTCTTGTCTTGTCAAGTGATTGTATATAGTAGGATGATTGTGACACTGCAGGTGGTACTGGCTATAGATATTGTAATTTAATGTATGTAAGTAGGTTGCATAGGTTTGGGACCTAATGTATATAGTCTTGTCTATAAATAATAAGTTCGACGTCATTTCAAGGGTTGGCAAAATTGATGATTTTGTTGTCCATAAGCGATTACTATCTTGATGCTCTTAAGTTTAGTTACTTTGTTAAGCTTTTAGTATATTTTAACGCCCCCTAGAGCCATGAATGTAATCACCAGCGATGTTGGATTTATGAAGTTAGTGAAGGAATGAGAAACCTCTCTTAGCACCACACTTTGCGTTGTTTCTAGTTTGGGAGTTAGAAAATGCATTCATGTTGTATTCTTCCTCCTTTCCTTTGCTCCAGTTATTTATTGATTAGATAAAATACTTTCCTCAGCTACTGATGTATGTTGGATTGATAATCATGTATACAATTGGTATTTACTATTAGTCCTTTATCTAGATATTTTTTTATGTTTTCAGACATTTACAATATGACTATAGATAGATGCTTATCCTAACCTTGATCTAGCTTTTTCATGTTTTCTTTGTTAAATTAAACATGCTTGTAGGAAACCTCGTATCTTTTAAAAGCTCCTGGAAGGTTGATGAGTTAAAACCATCTATCCCCTCAATATAAACAGTCACTTGTCCAACTAAGCTACCACTGCACTGTCGTGACCCGATTATCAGGTGCTTGGAGGCCAGGAGATCCCGCTCTCTGGTAAACCTCTTCAGGCAAAGTTGGTTGGTACCCCAGTACCTGGTGACAACTCTCTCCCTATTGGAGAGGCCATCACAATGTCCCATCAACACCATATGAGAAAATAATCCTATACATAACAAAACTACATAATGCTGATCATAATCAGCATGATTAACAATAATAAAATTATATATATATATGTGTGTGTGTGTGTGTGTGTGTGTGTGTGTGTGTGTGTGTGTGTGTGTGTGTGCATA
>MU227255.1:581765-596580 GCA_018584345.1 Thuja plicata | reverse complement strand
AGATTATGCAGTTGGGAATGTTTGTGTTTATATATATGCAAGAATATGGGAGCATCGATTTGGCACATAAATTGTTTGACTGTACTCGTGAAACAGATGTTATCTCATCAAATGTGATGGTTGCAACGAAGCACGAGATAGACCTGTTGAAAAGACTTTAGAAGCTTTAAGGTAAATGAAATTGACACTGAGACAATTCATGTTCTTACACTCACGAGGTGCTCATGTGGTTTTGGCAGTCAGGAATGTTGGTGCTGGTAATACTGTTAAAGAATCTATTATTAAACATACTGGCAATAATAAAATGGATGTTTCGAAGCTAGAGCTGAGAATATGAAAGCTACATACATCGAAGGGAGAGTTATTATTGTTACTTTAGAAGAACATAAGTTGACTTATTCAGAAGGTATCTGTTTTGATGAGATAAATGAGAAATCAGGGTACTACGTGATCCTAGCATATGGACAATCAAAACTTGCCAATGTTTAGTATGCAAAGGAACTGTTCATTAAATTAATGGAAGAGATCATGGGATTGGCAACACAAGGTCCACAAGGTCATAATGTACTATTGGAAAAACACCACTACTACTACATGCAGATTTATGTTTGGAGATGATGCATTGGAGTCAATCAACATCAATATGGTCAAGATTGTTCAGAATGTTGGAGCGCCTTGCAAGGCTCAATCCTTTTCATCCTTATAGATAGTCTTGAAATTTTATTTTTCTTTTGGATGGAAAAACATTTGTTTTGTATCTTAAATGGCGAGATGGTAAGATGATTGCAAATGCAAATAAAGCAAGTGAAGATGGAAAATTACCTCGGCCAGTAATTTGGTCGGACTTCAAAGTATCTAGGATACTCGTTACTTTTTTTTGTAAAAGTGACTTATGTTACTTCAAAATATCTAGGATGCTAGTTACTTTTTTTGTAAAAGTGACTTATGTTACTTAATGTAATTAAATGTAAAATAAATCTTATTTAGTAAAAAGATATAAAGGTTAATAAAATAAGGTTTATTATTTTTTAAATCATGGTATTTCAAAAAGGTAATTAGAAGGTAGTTATAAGGTAGTTATTTTATGAGCCTATAAATACAGGCAATTTGTAATGTAGAGGGGGACCTTTTTTTTTAGAAAAGGGGACTTGCCAAATTGTGTAGAGAGACTTATTGAGAACTTGTACGTTCATACTTGTACTGGAAGGATTTTGAACTTGTATATTTTGAAAAGAATAACCAAGAATGCATTTGATTCGTATGTCTTAAATGTATTTTCCAGTTATTGTTATGAATTTATCGTATGTTAAATTGATAATCCCTTTGAGTAAATTGGATATATGTAAAAGATGAAGCATGTTCACACTCTGGTATCTTGGTTAGAAAATGTTGAGGTTACCTTTTTCCTCATATGTTGAAACATGTTTCCTTTCTTTCATCGATTTCACATATCCAACTTATCTCGCATTTAAACCCCCTTTATAATATGTTATCATTTGGGAATTTCATATGGTATTTGTATGTCTACTTTTGGGGTTTTTGCCTGTAAGACTAGAAAAAGGCGTAGAATGCATATCTAGAGTAACCATAAAACCCTAAACAATACACAAACCAATCTAATCTACCATAAAAGCCATTTGAAATGAGAGTATAAAACAAAGCATGAAAACTCAAAAACTCCCTTCAAATGTAGCTTCCATGTTCTCCTTTCTTATCCATTGAAACTAAATTTATGTTGCTCTTTTGCCTTAAAAAATATACTCACTAGTTGAAAGCAAAATAATGAGAATGAGAATACTAGGATTGTGGTTCTAGTTTTGATTGAGAGAATTGATCTCAATTTATAGGAGATGTGGACTCAAATTGCAGAATTAGCAATAAGATATGCAAATTAGAAACTTGCATTGATTGTGACACTTCGACAAAAATGGAGAAGGAAACATGCCATAATTATGACAAGTTATGACATAATGGAGGCTAAATTAGTGGAAGGAAAGATGTAAGAAAGTGGAAAGTGAAGTGTAAGAGGTGAAGCTAATTAATAGGAGGTGGAGGCTAGAAAATAGAAAGAGGATAAGTGAGGTGGATATATGAGGAATTAAATCAATTAAGAATTCAATATTCATCACAAAAGGCAATCAGCATTTATGAAATTAGAAATTTCATAAATTAGGAAATTAACCAATTAATTAAATGAAAATTAATTAATTGTGGAGACTTAGGATAAGGAATGAATAAATATAATTTATTCATAAGAGCCAGGGATAAATCATAGGTCATTCATCCCAAGAGGACAAATTAGGGGATCGTTGGTCGAGTCGGAGACATTAATGCACAATTGAATTAATTATGATGATATTGATAAGGATTACGATAGTTCTGAGGCATTGATGAACTTTGACAATGCGCTCAAAATAATGATGTATGAAAATGGTAAAATAACATTAATGAACATGGATGATGTCAGAGGATTGATAAATAAAAGAAGACACTGATGAACTTGGACAGTGTTCCTGAAATAATGATGATCTAAAATAGCATTGATGAACTTGCCACAACGCTATTGAATTGATGATGATAGGATGATAGCGATAGCATCGATGAACTTGGACAATGCTATCAAATTGATGATGATAGGATGATAGCGATAGCATCGATGAACTTGGACAATTCTATCAAATGGATGATAAAAAGATGTACAAAGCATTGATGAACTTAGACAATGCCCCAGAATGATGACAAGATTGACCAGATTTGGAAAGGATAAATGATTCATTTGAAAGTAATTTAATTAGGCATCGATGATCTTGGACAATACTCCAGAATGGTTGGAATGAGTCCAAAATGATCCTAGACTGATTAGGAAGAGATTAGGACTTATTTGGATTGATTTAGGTTGATTTGATATGGTTTAGGAACATTTAGGATCAAATAGGGTTGGTTTCGGAGGGTAAAAGTACAAACCTGTGTCACACTTTTATAAAGGGAAAAGGTCCACAACATACAAACTGTTCAACTTTAACGACATAAAAGTAGAATTTGTGTTTAGAATTTGATGATAATGTAAACTGATGAAATGTGTGAAAATGGATGAACTTTATACCTATAATTTTTTAAATTTTTTTGAACAAGAATTGACATAGTTTTTTTTTTTTTTTTTTAAATTCAGCTCTAAAAAAAAAGAATTGACATAGTTTTTTAAATTTTTGAAGTCCATTTTTTAATTGTTGAAAACTGTTGAAATCTAGTTCCCAACAAACATGTATATGCAAATAATTGATTTTTCCTCTGATTTCAAAATATGTTATAATAAAATGTATAGCTAGTGCAGAAAAGAAGAAATATTGGCTTTTAGTTTATATTTTCTCTGTTATAACTGCTCAAAGTTGAACTTATCTAAAATCGACAGTTTTCATCTCCCACCAAATTTACCCTATCAAATCTACACCATTCAGAAAAAAAAAAATTACATATTCTTGAAGAGGACTCTCTCCTCTAGTGTTAAATATAAATTTTAAATTTTTTTGATATGATTTACTATTTATTTATTTATTTGAAGCAACATCTTCTCAAATTTTAAAATACCTACTTGTTATATTTTGAAATTATAATATATTATATCTAATCAAAATACTATAAAATTTATATGAAAATAATCTTGACTTTGAGCTCTACAAAAGGGTATTTTTTATATTTTTTTAAAATATCATTAAAAAAAGTAGGGGTTTTGAAACATCGCTTTTTCTGAAATAATTTTATTTCTTTGTTAATTGGACCCAAATTGGTATAAAACATGCATTTAATAGACATTTCCAATTGGAAAATTATAACCACTTATCTAACTTACCTAGAATGAGTCTAGCTAGACCATATGTTTGACGAAAATTAATTTTTAGTTAGAAATACTCAAATTTAGTTGTCCTGATAAGTGGTCCTGAAACGTGACACAACGTTGTGCTTTTACCCAAGAAGATTTAGGATTGATCGGGATTGATTAGGAAAATGATCAACTCAGCCAAGAGGCCAGAAATATTAGCAATTAACTGAACAATTCATAATATTCAATTAACGATGAAAGACACAATGTTGTCATATAATAAAGATCATATGCACAACATAGAGGAAAAGTACTCCTTTTTGTCTCATTTTTGTCCTTTCAGGTGAAAAAGTACTCAGAAAATACAAATACCCACATCATACGAGACAACTGCCACTCCCAAACGCAGAGAAAGGTTGCGATTAGATCATGATCCAGTTGCAATCTCTCCAACTGTTCACGTGGTGGTCACTGCTCACAAGGCAAACGGGGTCAGTTTTCAAGACAATATCGCAGTGACGAATCTGTTTACCAACACGTTCCAACTCAACAAAACAACAAAACCGTTCCAGGCGGGAAACCCACAGCCGTTCAAACACAACACAACAACAGAGGAAACCCACAGTTTGTTGTTTGTCGCCCGCACAAATGCTTTCCAAAGGTTGGGGAAAATGATGTGAATGTTTTAAATGTGTTTGCATGCGGACCCGAAATGGTTTCAAAATGGGGATTGAAAGACGAGAATTTGGCCCTCAAATTTCAATTCCACCTTTTCAAGTGGAAGATGTATATGCTGATTTTGGGTCAAAATGAGCATATACATCTCTCTCTTCCAATTTCGTTCTGCACTACCAAACTGAGGATTTGGCAAATTCAGAATTAATTTATGCCAATACCAAGTCAATTTCTGCAACCAAACAGGACCTAATGGTTTGGTAAAATCGTAGCCCAGTCCACCAAAAGATTGAATATGTTATTGCATATTTATTCTCTAATCAATGTTGTAAATAGTACAATATCAAAAAAGGAAAACAAAGAATATTTAATTTTACTGACTTACCCAAGTTTATTTCACAAATTTATGGTGGAAACGTTTCCTTGGAGTTCACCATCTGAATTTCTTTCCTTGTTCCTCCCATTTCCATCCTCTACATTCATTTGGTGATGACCTCGCTTCCTACGAGTTATACGTCTTCCATCCCTCAGTCATTCTGACTGTTGCTTCTATTTGGGATATATATAAAAAGCTGTAAAATCTGCCCCACATTCTCCCTTCAGCGATGATTCCCCTCTCCCCATATTAAATAGATTTTGCAGGCATTGGATCAAAATCTTTTTATCACAATATTTTTTTTACTTCTCTCCAGCTGCATTCAGCGAGTGTGAAGGACAACTATGTGATTTCTACCAAAATAGAACACCTAATAGAATCGTGGTCCCATGAACTTTGAAAATTGCTGACTCTTCACAAAATAGATATGTTGAAAATGCCTTCGGAACTTTCATGCAAATGCAACTGGCAGGTGTAAAGCAGGTTCAGCAACCCTTGCCAGCATCCTTCCTGCTGCCATAAAATGAAAGCTTTGGAACCAGGTATTGTCATCCATCCCACATGCAATGGGGTTGCAGCTGTGGTTGCGCAAGCAAGGCACATAAATTATTTTTTTTACAAGATACCCCAAGAGACATTGTCTCGTGGAATGAGGTGATCGCCAGCTTTGCAGACAATGGATTTGATAAAAAGCATGAGAAACTTCCTAGCAAATGCAAAATCTGCCCCTAAGGACAAGTGAGCTTTTAACATAGCAGGGGAGACCCAAAGCAGGAAGTTTGAAAATGTTGTTATCCTCTGTAGACTTCTTCCCTGCCTCTAATAAAATGGGAGCTCTCAAAATAGATTATGGGCATGCATACGAGCCTCTCAGTAGGGAGATTTATTTCTCAGATATTATAGTTAGTTGGTAATGCTTTACACCCTCCATACAAAATCCATACAAAATGTACTTTACACCCTCCATTACTAGAAAATATAATAGATTTTCGTAAAAATTTTAGCATTTATTTTTCATGATCTGCATCATTTATACTATAAATATATTAAAAAAATTAGAAAAAAGACTGTGTTTTCGCGAATTTAGAAAAAACTTTTTTTTATCTTTAATGCATTTTATATAAAGAACTTAGCGGATGTCCACTAAAGCTGTGTGGCTGAAAACAACACTCCCTCTAAATCATGCCTTCTTCCTCTCTGTACACACTCTCTTGTGTTCTTTTTCTGACATGCCCTTTTTTTATCCAAGAGGCTCACCATGTTTATTAAATGCATGACCATGCCCTGCTGCCTGTGGGACTACTCCTAGCATACACACACCATTCCTACTAATTGTTTTTGTCCTTTTTATTCCCTTTCATGTTTGATGGACATTATTTTATTTTTAATTTGTCCTCACCAGCACTGTTCAGCATGGCTATCGCTAACAGGGATGTAACAGCTATCAATACAATTGTTCATTTGATTAGCATAAGTGGCTATCAATCTTCTTGATTAGATTTTGACATTTCTGAGGAGAAGTGGCTGGAACACAAAATTTCTTATAGCCATTAGCAAGTGTTTGGATGGAAGGCTTTCGTATCCCATAGGGGGAATGAACAAAACTCGACATCAAGTCTAAGAGATGTATTTTTGTTGAATATGGAGAAGAGTAATACGGCTACAAGTTGTAGGATCAAATTGCCAAAATGATAATTAAAAGCAAGTTTGTAATTTTCAATGAAAAAGTAATGCCCAGTTTGCTCGAATAGAGGAAGCCTGCAAGAGAATGTGTCAGTGGATCGTATTTTCGATGGCGGCTCACAAACTCTGCCACAGTTAAATTTTAAGCCTCCGTCAAATAGTATGAAACAATGTGTGCTCCCACCAATACCAACTTCCTAGTGGGCAAGGTTCAAATGACAATTCTCAACAGTAGTCCATGCCGTATGTAGGCCAGCATTAGTGGCAATTTGATTGACCTTGATTGGACATTATTAGGTACTTATTGGAAGTTAGTTATGTCGTTTTTCCTTTATTGTGCAACGTACTGGTGGTGGTGTTGAGTCGGGTAGATTCTTCTTGATTCGAGCAATCTTGAAGTCGATTTCATACCATGCTTTGATTCTTGACTTGACTTGTCTTTACAGATTTGTCATCTGGTGTGACATGTGAGAAATAAGCATTTGAGTTTCAATGTATAGACGAAATATAACAATTCAGAAAAGTGTTTTTTGTCAAGTATCGGTGATTAGGGAATGAGTCCAGAAGAGCATAGTTCCAAGACAATGAGGGAGGGAAGAGGGCAGTTAGTGAAGACAAATGAGGAATAACCAAAGTTTAAAAATTAGAAGACATGTTGGGTAGAATTAATGTTGAAGAAGGAATGAGGAAGTTTGAAATGGATACTAATGAGTGACTGGCTGGATGTGTAGGAATGAGTGACTTGATGTATAGGATTTGGATTTGTCATATGATAGGTTGGGATTGGTAGTATTCTTTAGTTTGGGGGAAAGAGAGGGAAAAATTAGATGTTGGAAGAATTGAGCTATATTCCATCTTAGAGAAGTGCAGTGAGAAAAAATGGGCAGTAAGATAAGAATTTAGATGTTCATATAGCATTAAGAGAATTTGTAGAAAAATGGAGAGAGAAAAAGTCGGTAGTAAGATAGGAATTTAGATGTTCATTTAGTATTAAGAGAAAGGGAGAGGGGTTGAAGGAAAAAAGTGGGAAAAACTAGATGTTACAAGAATTAAGCCACCTTCCATATTTAAAAAAACTGGAGAGAGAGAGAGAGAGAAGGGCGGGAGAGGGGGAGGGGGGAGGCATAGAAAAAAAGGACAAAAAGTGAACAGGTAGATAGAAAAGGTTAGATAGGATGAGCTTTTGAATGTCTAGAATTGTTTGTATATTTAAGTGAATGAGATTGAATTGAAGCTTGAGTATTGCCAAGATTTCAATTTAAAGTCAATTTAGATGCTACATTTCCCAAAATACTTAGATAATATTTTCTAAAAGAGATGTTTGCCACTCAAACTTGCTGATGATGCTAAGAGGTTTGTCATCTTGTTGAATCAACTAGTTCCACTCAATGGAAGGAGTAGTAACGCTTAAACCATGTCAAAGAGACTAGTCAAACTAGGTTAGGCATTGTGAGACTTATAAGCCTTCCAAATGATTTTAAAGAGGTTTGATCCATGGATCTTAAAAAGAGTTGGAATGATCTAATCAAATTTCATTTTGTTGCACATCAAGGATGATTGATAGAAGTAAATTCAATCTGAATTATTAATCTTAAATCTCCTATAATCACAAGAATTGTTTCATAAAATTAGATATTTAAAATTTTCAAATATTTAATTAATATTTTTGAAATTTATATTAAATAAAAACATCATATTTGTTGATCTTCTGTCACAATTTTGTCACAATTATATTGATAGCATTTTGTAATATTTCATGTAACCGTGACCTGTGGAACTACTGAACCAACTCCGTAATTTAGAGTTATTATATCTTGTCAAACCATCGATTCCACGAAGAAAGTAGGTTTATACTTTCCAAGACCTCCCATGCTCATGAAAGCCTTACATATTACTTTTATATCAGATATGGGCCAGTGATAAGTTGTTCTAATCGAATAAAATTTGGAAACAACTGTCTCACACCTGTAAATGAAAAGTACAAATACCTTCCCTCATTTTATGATTCCTCATATGACTAACCATTCTTATAAAGCCAATGGCAAATGTCCACCTCAGCAACAGAGCTGTTGAATTGTATTAAGCCAAAAAGAAAAAATCATTTGATTGCCCGACAGAGGAGCATGAAAATGCTGTCTTGGTTATATTATGGGACCCAGTTTCATGAACCTTGGATTATTTAAACATTTTTACATACAGCTACGGGAAATTCAGTTCTCACAATTGCTCATAGCTATAAGTCAACACCAAACTCATTCATTGTGCTAGTACGGTTCAGAGACTTCTATGCCAGTTCCAACAATAGTTACCCTGGTAATAACTATAGATTAATATTCTCCAGTGGTTATAATAATTAGTATAAGGAAGAAAAAATTGTTTATTATTCTTTTTAGTGGAGAATTTTTCATTTATAATGTTGTTTTATTATTCTTTTTAGTGGAGAATTTCTCATTTAGAATGTTGTTTTAGTTATTTGATAAGCACATTTTTTAGGTTGAATTTTTTTGGCTAAGAGCTAAAGATTTAGGGATATCTATTTCACTAAATTTGTCTGAGGCACGAGCCAGGTCTCATCTCTTATGACGGGAGTCTTGCAGTTAGAAAAACTTGATCACTGATGAGCTCTTTAAAAACTTTTCGACTTCACCAGCAGACTAATATATTAAATTAATAATATAAATTGTAAAAAATTTAGATCTTTAATTGCAAATATTTGACAATTTAAATCTTTAAAACTCACAAATTCTGTAAATCTCTTTCAGAATATAAGATAGTACTTTTTTAAGTCTAGTAATTTTTTAACTGTGTGAAAGCTGGACCACTGCAGATTGAGATGAAAAGAATACTGGATCCTTCAATCCTTTCAGGCACTCCTTATGTTGATCACTGAATATTCATTTCAGTGACAGAATCATACTAGAACATTCATGCTATAGGTAAAATTCAATAAAAACTATGAATCAAATCTAGTACTTATCTCACCCCAAATTTATGTATATATGTTTATAAATGTTATTATTGATTGATCAGCCCTTTCCTCTTAAAACAATTCTTAAGAAACACTCATGTAAGTTGTTAATTTCCAGAAAATAAAAAATGTATTTGAAGAGAGTTTATGTGGTCAGTCAAATTTGGGAGCTCCGCTGTGAAAGTGTAGCTTACCAAACCCTCTTTCACCTCATGCAGTTGCACACAAAACTGATAAGTATACTTAAGTGAGGCCCATTTCCCTTCTCTCTTAAAATGTTACAACTGGCAAGTGTGTCTTTGAATCTGATAGAGCATAACAGCTTATGCAAATTTTGTATTGTAGCAAACTATTCAATATGGTGACTTTGAGATTCATTATTTACGAAATACGATCATATAGAATATGTTGTTTATCTTTTGTCACAAGACATTTGGTTTAATGATAAAGTTCATGTTGTAGACACCTCGATGATGCTGAGTTCGGTCTTCTACAATAAAATAAAAAATAAAAAATAAAAAATGTTGTCTATTCAGAATAGTTGACAATCATAAGTGAACTGAATTCCAGCATTGATAAACAATATGATTCCAGCTGCATTCTTAAATGTCACCTGCATTGATAGTTCATTTTATCTTCACTCTATTTACTATTTGTACAACCTTCATCAATAGTATGGCATATTGAACAGTATATAGAAACATAAGACATTGAGAGAAGGGTGCTCTGTCAGAATCTGTTTCCTTTATGTCTAGTAAGGTAAGGCAACCAAAAAATATTTTCCTTTCAGCATCTGCAAATGAAGAAGACTTGTCTGAAGCTTTTAATTTTAAAAAGAGGTGGATGGTGTGCCTCTTCACTCTTGATGCTCATTGTACACTTTTTGTCACAAGTAGAATCCTCCACCTTCAATGACAGCTTTGATATCTCATGGGGAAATGACCATGTTATATTGTTAAATAATGGAGAGACGGTAGAGCTCTCTTTGGACAAAGCTTCAGGTATTCCACTTATCATTGTACCAATCAACAAGATTGTATATTGTATTGGACAATGTTTATGAAAATTTAAAACAAAAATAACTGTCTTTCAATGGTTGTTTCAGGATCTGGTTTTACCTCAAAATATAAATACCTGTTTGGAAGCTTTAACATGAAAATTAAGCTGATAGCTGGAAATTCTGCAGGAACAGTCACTGCATATTATGTATGTAAGCAAGTCTCATAGCCTGAAAGTTTTACTAATATTCACTACATAGAAAAGAATTAGAAAGCAACCATGGACAGCTTACCTGCAGACTAGAGTCCTCTGTACAAATATTCATTAGTTTTTGGAGTGATTAAAACTGCCCGGCTGTTGACTTGAAAAATCTTTTGGATATTTTTCATTTTCTAAGAAAAATGTTAAACCTATCTGATGTAAATCTTTTCTTCATTTACAGCACTGGTTTAACACATCAATCATATTCCACACGTTAATCTACTCCAATCTTATAACTTTTCTTCTTTATTAATAATTTCCTTGTGATCAGAATGGTGTTTTTACTGGACGAAAATGTGTTGAATTGTTTCTAAATATGAAGTATGATCCAAAATATCGAGTTTTTAAAACATTTCCATATTATTAATATTAAAAAAATCATGAATTCTCTTGTGCTCATAGACATCCAGAGATGGATATTTTTTAAGAAATCAGTTTTTTTTAAACTGTTTAGAGAAATTCATATTATCAGGAAACGGGAATATAATGTCCGGCTCAGATTTAGCAATTCAGCTGGTTTAATTAGTACCAAATTACCAATTGAAGTAATTAATGTCTGTATTTGCATCTTGCATCAGATGTCATCAGATTCAACATCTCATGATGAAAACGACTTCGAATTTTTTTGAAACCTGCCTGGAAAGGGTTATCATTTGCAGACCAACATTTTTGTAAATGGAGTTGGAAACAGAGAGCAAAGAATTCGACTCTGGTTTGACCCATCAACAGATTTCTATAACTACTCAATTCTGTGGAACCAAAAGCAGATTATGTATGTTATTATTCTAAATATGAAATTGTTTGTGTTTGTTTTTCCCATTTTATTTGATGTTTCAAAAGTTTGAGGGCCTCTGTGCAAACAGCCAGATCTCTATCAAACGGTTGATGGGTTGACCATAATTTACTTTTTCAAAACCCTCTGCTGATTTATAATAAAAATATTATGCTCTTTCAAATCTTTCCCAATTTATCTGTATAAAAGATTTTCCCATTATGTTCAATTTTCCGTATTTAATGAATCAAATATCTCTTTTACTGAGCTATGACTGCAAATGTTTGCATAGTTGTACCTGATATCATTCTATAATTTTTGAACAGATTTGGTGTGGATGCAATTCCCATTCGGGCTTTCAAAAATAATGAATCTTTGGGTTTCCCATATCCTCAGAATCGACCGATGAAAATCATCTCCACCCTTTGGAATGGGGAAGACTGGGCCACAAATGGCGGAAAAGTGAAAATAGATTGGAGCAAAGCCCCTTTCATTGCATCTTTTCAAGCATTTGAAGTGGATGGTTGCGTAGCATCTGCTTCACCTTCGCCTTCACCCTGTGTTGGGCATTGGTGGGAGCAACCAGAATTTGAGGGTCTTAATCAAGACCATCTCAATAATCTCGGATGAGTTCAGAAGAATTATATGTTTTATGACTACTGCAAAGATAAGTCTCGAAGGTTTTCGAGCGTTCCCATTGAATGTGCCATAAACCCCTAAATTGCTGAATTTGATTCATCCCCTGTATCTAATATGATAATCTTTGGAATATAATTTTATGAAATCTTAATATTGTTGTTAAAATATGGGCCTCCTTGTGAAGGATCATTTTCACTTTTTTTTTTTCTAATTGAATAAAGTAACTTTGAATGGCACATGATTAGATTTGTAAAAATAAATATCTTTAAAGACATAAGTCTTGATTAATGACAGTAAATGCATACAAATAAATGACACTTATATTATAAATGTATAATAAATATTTAAAAATTAAATAAAAGGATTGGGTTAGGTATTTAGGTTTTAGAATAATGACAAAATATTAAAAGTTGTAATGGTATAAAATTTAAAGTTCATAATTTGAGGAATGTTTTAAATTTCTTTTTAAGTTGAATTTATATTGTGAGTAATCAAATCTATGTTCTATAGAATTGAGTTGATACATGAAATTGCTCTATAACATGTGGGATTAATCCATTTGAAAATGTGGGTTATTAAAAGTGATGTCACTTTAAATAATGATGACCACTGGTGTATAAAGAATGAAAGATTTGAAAATACTTTAGGGAGTTCATTAGATCAAAAGGTTTGTGTTGTCTTAAGTTGACTCCCTTAATTAGATTGACTTTACAACCACTCATGAATGTTGAAGATAACACTCTCAAGCCTACAAATGTCTTGGATGACTTTTATGAAGATTATGGTTCCTTTTAGTTATCCAAATTGAAATATTCCTAGAGTGGCTTTTCTTTTCAATAATTAGGATTTTAAGGTGTTCATTCCAAATGATTAAATGCACAAATCAATGTCTTTAAATACCAAAGCATGATGAATAGTCACACAAATATGTTAATAATTGGCTTTCAACAATTAGTGAAATAGGATAAGGGTTAGCAATTTTGAAAGTTATAGAAATTGAATTATTTGTTGCTAATATTGTGGTATGAAGGATTGAACCCACACATCATGGAATTAACACAGGACAAGAAATTTGATTCCTTGATATTAGGAATAGACACATGAAAACATGGACAATGATGACTTGGATGTGTAGGATAGGTGCAAATATTTGGATAGCATATTCTCAAATATAGGCAAGTGTGTGTCTAGGTGAGACTAAATGAGGGTAGAAAGAGATTGGTGAAGAAGCCAAACTTAGCACACAAGTGTATTGTTAGGATTAAAATGCCATCTACCTTGTAAATCCTATGACAAGGTTCCAACATCATTGAAAAATGTCCTGAGGTGCTTAGGGTATATTGAGAAAATAATTTGTAATTTATTAAGTTTCACTATTGTGTGTAATACATTCATAAAAGGTAATCAATTTCGCTAGCAACCATAAAGGTGGAAACTATGAACACAATTATTTAATGTTGTTTTCCCTACATGTGGATGCTCATAATGGGATAGCTAATGATATGCTAAATGGACAAATGAGAGACCTTTTGGATTCTTCAAGTGGGTGTATGGAAGAAACAATAGACGTCTCTTGGTACTCATCCATTTATTCACTACAACATTTGGGGTCAAATTTCGATGCCAGTTTGCGATGGCGCTACCATTTGTGTGTATTTTTGTATTTTTTTTCAAGTGCCCCCAATGCTGTCGTAATGGTGACGATACCGTCGTAATTGTGACACCCTCTTGATTATAAGCAAAATAAAATAAAAAGAAAGGCTCATTTGTGATCGAGTTGTGCATGCGAGCGGAAGAGGGCCCTAATTACTATTGTATGTCAAAGACGCGAAGAATAGGTGAATCTCGATGGATTTTTTTTAGCTGAAGATCCCGTAGGATTCTTTACATTCAATCTAGCCGATAAGCTCTCCATTTTGTTGCGCAGGTTGCGTCCCTCATTAGGTATGTCTTTGTACCTTTTATTAAACAAAATATCACTGTTGTAGATCATTTGTGATTTCATTAGTTGAAAAATCATAAAAACTCTGTATTTTCCTCTTGTATTGGTGATTTCATTAGACATCTGGACTTTTTCTTATTAGCTTTTGATACATGTGTCTCTGCTAAATCTTCTTTTATATGCTTGTGAATAAGGGTTCATATATTTGTGCTCTATTTGAAAGAAAAACATAATGAAAACCCTACAGGCTCTGTTTTTCTTGCAAGTCGTGGGTCGCTCAGTTGAGGGTTTCAATTGTGAAAACTGTGAATTTACTCTTTGAAACCCGTTTTGATTTTATGCAAATTTCAAAGCTCCATACTTTATGTTGTCCGAGCTTTCTTTCAGCTATGAGTTTTCTTTGTGCTTGTACTGGAAAATGGGCATTTATTTTTTACTAGCAAATGGAAGGTCTGGTTCTAAATGATTTCACTGCAGTAGCCATGGTACATGAGTTTCCCTAAGACAATTTGTAATGTGATTTGTTCATTTTATCGAATCTCCTTGTTTGATTCATAAATTTGTGAAACTATTTTGAACATGGATGCTTTTGAACATGATCATGGGACAGTAGAGAAGGATATAAATCAGAATTAACAATCATAGAGAAAATTGTTTCTCTGTCCATTAAGATTAGGCTTCCC
>MU227255.1:556254-566672 GCA_018584345.1 Thuja plicata | reverse complement strand
TCTCTCTCTCTCTCTCTCTCTCTCTCTCTCTCTCTCCCCTTCTCATGATGTCACCCTCTATCTCTCCACTTCTCTCCCTCTATCTCTTCCTTTCTTACCCTTTCTCTTTTTCCTCCCGTGTCACCCCCTCTCTCCCTAAATATCATTTTTTGTTTCTAACATAGCGCGTACGCCCTAAAGCGCGACCAAAAAATAATTTGGCACCTTTTTGGTCCCCCATCTTCGTGCATATACCCACAATGTTCCCGAAATAATGATGATCTAAAATAGCATTGTTGAACTTGGACAATGTTATTGAATTGATGATGATAGGATGATAGCGATAGCATTAATGAACTTGGACAATGCTATCAAATTGATGATGATAGGATGATAGCATCGGTGAACTTGGACAATGCTATCAAATGGATGAAAAAAAGATACGAAGCATTGATGAACTTAGACAATGCCCCAAAATGATGACAAGATTGATCAAATTTTGAAAGGATTTGATTCATTTGAAAGTAAATTAATTAGGCATCGATGATCTT
Organism: Thuja plicata; assembly: GCA_018584345.1. NCBI lineage: Eukaryota > Viridiplantae > Streptophyta > Pinopsida > Cupressales > Cupressaceae > Thuja > Thuja plicata. The sequence goes on along the minus strand of MU227255.1, from coordinate 566,142 downwards.
GGACAATGCTCCAGAATGGTTGGAATGAGTCCAAAATGATCCTGGACTGATTAGGAAGAGATTAGGGTTGATTTGGATTGATTAGGATGATTTGATATGATTTAGGAACATTTAGGATCAAATAGGATTGGTTTACTAGAAGATTTAGGATTGATCGAGATTGATTAGGAAAATGATCAATTCAGCCAAGATGACAAAAATAGTAGCAATTAATTGAACAATTCATAATATTCAAGTAACGATGAAAGACACAAGTTGTCATATAATAAAGATCATATGCGCAACATAGAGGAAAAGTACTCCTTTTTGTCTCATTTTTGTACTTTCAGGTGAAAAGTACTTAGAAAATACAAATACCCACATCATATGAGACAGCTGCCCCTCCCAAACGCAGAGGAAGGTTGCGATTAGATCATGATCCAGTTGCAATCTCTCCAACTGTTGGTGCGGTGGTCACTGCTCATAAGGCAAACGGGGTCAATTTTCAAGACAATATCACAGTGACGAATCTGTTTACCAACACGTTCCAACTCAACAAAACAACACAGCCGTTCCAAGCAGGAAACCCACAATCATTCAAACACAACACAACAACAAAGGAAACCCACAGCCTGTTGATTGTCGCCCGCACAAATGCTTTCCAACGGTTGGGGAAAATGATGTGAATGTTTTAAATTTGTTTGCACGCGGACCCGAAATGGTTTCAAAATGGGGATTGAAAAAACGATAATTTGGCCCTCAAATTTCAATTCCACATTTTCAAGTGGAAGATGTATATGCTGATTTTGGGTCAAAATGAACATATACATCTCTCTCTTCCGATTTCATTTTGCACTGCCAAACTGAGGATTTGGCAAATTCAGAATTAGTTTATGCCAATTCCAAGTCAATTCCAGCAACCTAATGGTTTGGTAAAATCATAGACCAGTCCACCAAAAGATTGAATATGTTATTGCATATTTATTCTCTAATCAATGTTGTAAATCATACCACATCAAAAAAGGAAAAAAAAAATATTTAATTTTACTAACTTACCCAAGTTTATTTCACAAATTTATGGAGGAAACGTTTCCTTGCAGTGAGGGAGACTCCAGGCATTGCATGCGCAGATCTCTGCTCACCATCTGAATTTCTTTCCTTGTTCCTCCCATTTCCATCCTCTGCATTCATTTGGTGATGACCTTGCTTCCTATGAGTTATACGTCTTCCATCCCCCATCATTGTGACTGTTGCTTCTATTAGGGATATACATAAAAAGCTGTAAAATCTGCCCCACATTCTCCCTTCAGCGGTGATTCCTCTCTTCCCATATTAAATAGATTTTGCAGGCATTGGATCAAAATCTTTTAATCACAATATTTTTTTTACTTCTCTCCAGCTGCATTCAGCGAGTGTGAAGGACAACTATGTGATTTCTACCAAAATAGAACACCTAATAGAATCGTGGTCCCATGAACTCTGAAAATTGCCGACCCTTCACAAAATGGATCTGTTGAAAATGCCTTCGGAACTTTCATGCAAATGCAAATAGCAGGTGTAAAGCACGTTCAGCAACCCTTGCCAGCATCCTTCCTGCTGCGATAAAAGGAAAGGTTTGGAACCAGGTATTGTCATCCATCCCACATGCAATGGGGTTGCAGCTGTGGTTGCGCAAGCAAGGCACACAAATTATTATTTTTACAAGATGCCCCAAGAGACATTGTCTCATGGAATGAGGTGATCGCCAGCTTTGCAGACAATGGATTTGATAAAAAGCAAGAGAAACTTCCTAGCAAATGCAAAATCTGCCCCTAAGGACAAGTGAGCTTTTAACATAGCAGGGGAGACCCAAAGCAGGAAGTTTGAAATTTTTGTTATCCTCTGTAGACTTCTTCCCTGCCTCTAATAAAATGGGAGCTCTGAAAATAGATTATGGGCATGCATACGAGCCTCTCAGTGGGGAGATTTATTTGTCAGATATTATAGTTGGCAGTTGGTAATGTTTGGGTAGGCATACACGCTAAAGCAGATGCGGTTAAGCTCCATACAAAATGTACCTTTGACAAAATTTGAAAGCTCCATACAAAATGTACTTTTGACAAAATTTGAAAAATTAGAAAATACAGAAGATTCTTGTTAACTTTTCAGCCTTTGTTCTTCATGATCTGCATCTTCTATGCTGTAAATCCACAAAAAAAATTTAGAAAAAAAACTGTATCTCCCTCTAAATAATGCCTTCTTCCTCTTTGTACACACTCTCTTGTCTTCTTCTTTTTCTGACATGCCCTTTTTTAATCCAAGAAGAGGCTCGCCATGTTTATTAAATGCATGACCATGCCCTGCTGCCTGTGGGACTAGTCCTAGCATACACACACCATTCCTACTAATTGTTTTTGTCCTTTTTATGCCCTTTCATGTTTGATAGACATTATTTTATTTTTAATGTGTCCTCACCAGCACTGTTGAGCATGGCTATCGCTAACAGGGATGTAACAGCTATCAATACAATTGTTCATTTGATTAGCAGAAGTGGCTATCAGTCTTCTTGATTAGATTTTGACATTTCTGAGGAGAAGTGGCTGGAACACAAAATTTCTTATAGCCATTAGCAAGTGTTTGGATGGAAGGCTTTCGTTCATATCCCATAGGGGGAATGAACAAAACCCGACATCAAGTCTAAGAGATGTATTTTTGTTGAATATGGAGAAGAGTAATACGGCTACAAGTTGTAGGATCAAATTGCCAAAATGATAATTAAAAGCAAGTTTGTAATTTTCAATGAAAAAGTAATGCCAAGTTTGCTCGAATAGAGGAAGCCTCCAAGAGAATGTGTCAGTGGATCATATTTTCGATGGCGGCTCACAAACTCTCCCACAGTTAAATTTAAAGCCTCCGTCAAATAGTATGAAACAATGTGTGCACCCACCAATACCAACTTCCTAGTAGGCAAGGTTCAAATGACAATTTTCAACAGTAGTCCATGCCGTATGTAGGCCAGCATTAGTGGCAATTTGATTGACCTTGATTGGACATTATTAGGTACTTATTGGAAGTTAGTTATGTTGTTTTTCCTTTATTGTGCAACGTACTGGTGGTGGTGTTGAGTCGGGTAGATTCTTCTTGATTGGAGCAATCTTGGAGTCGATTTCATACCATGCTTTGATTCTTGACTTGTCTTTCCAGGTCCTTATCAACCTTCATTTGTTCCTTAAGTGCTATAGACAGATTTGTCATCTGGTGTGACACGTGAGAAATAAGCATTTGAGTTTCAATGTATAAACGAAATATAACATTTCAAAAAAGTTTTTTTTTTGGTTAAGTATCGGTGATCACATTGTGAGGAGGGAATGAGTCCAGAAGAGCAGATCTCCAAGACAATGAGGGAGGGAAGAGGCGAGTTAGTGAAAACAAATGAAGAATAACCTAAGTTTGAAAATTAGAAGACATGTTGGATAGAATTAAGGTTGAGGAAGGAATGAAGAAGTTTGAAGTGGATACTAATGAGTGATTTGATGTGTAGGAATGAGTGACTTGATGAGTAGGATTTGGATTTGTCACATGATAGGTTGGGATTGGTAGTATTCTTTAGTTTGGAGGGAAAGAAATTAGATGTTGGAAGAATTAAGCTACATTCCGTTTTAGAGAAGTGCAGTGAGAAAAAGTAGGTAAAATTGGGTAGTAAGATAGGAATTTAGATGTTTATATAGCATTAAGAGAACTTGTAGAAAAATGGAGAGAGAAAAAGTGGGCAGTAAGATAGGAATTTAGATGTTCATTTAGTATTGAGAGAAAGGGAGAGGGGTTGAAGGAAAAGAGTGGGAAAAACTAGATGTTGCAAGCATTAAGCCACCTTCCATCTTTTAGAGAGAGAGAGAGAGAGAGAGCTCTTTTGAATGTTTAGAATTGTCTGTTTATTTAAGTGAATGAGATTGAATTGAAGCTTGAGTATTGCCAAGATTTCAATTTGAAGTCAATTTAGATGCTACATTTCCCAAAACACTTGGATAATATTTTCTAAAAGAGATGTTTGCCACTCAAACTTGCTGATGATGCTAAGAAGTTTGTCATCTTGTTGAATCAACTAGTTCCACTCAATCGAAGGAGTAGTAACGCTTAAACCATATCTAAAAGACTAGTCAAACTAGGTTAGGCATTGTGAGACAAACTTATAAGCCTTCCAAATGATTTTAAAGAGGTTCGATCCATGGATCTTAAAAAAGAGTTGGAATGATCTGATCAAATTTCATTTTGTTACATAGAAGTAAATTAGATCTGAATTATTAATCTTAAATCTTCCATAATCACAAGCATTGTTTCAGAAAATTAAATATTTTCAAATATTTAATTAATGTTTTTGAAATTTAGAAATATCATATTTGTTGATTTTTGGCACAATTATATTGAAAGCGTTTTGTAATATTTCATATAACCATAACCTGTGGAACTACTGAACCCTCTCCGTAATTTATAGTTATTATATCTCGTCAAACCATCGATTCCACGAAGAAAGTAGGTTTATACTTTCCAAGACCTCCAATGATCATGAAAGCCTTATACTTTTATATCAGATATGGCCTAGTGATAAGCTGTTCTAATCGAATAAAATTTGGAAACAACTGTCTCACACCTGTAAATGAAAAGTACAAATACCTTCCCTCATTTTATGATTCCTCATATGACTAACCATTCTTCTAAAGCCAATGGCAAATGTCCACCTCAGCAACAGAGCTGTTAAATTGTATTAAGCCAAAAAGAAAAAATTATTTGATTGCCCGACAGAGGAGCATGAAAATGCTGTCTTGGTTATATTATGGGACCCAGTTTTATGAACCTTGGATTGTTTAAACATTTTTACATACAGCTACGGGAAATTCAGTTCTCACAATTGTTCATAGCTATAAGTCAACACCAAACTCATTCATTGTGCTAGTACGGTTCAGAGACTTCTATGCCAGTTCCAAAAATAGTTACCCTGGTAATAACTATAGATTAATATTCTCCAGTGGTTATAATAATTAGTATAAGGAAGAAAAAATTGTTCATTATTCTTTTTAGTGGAGAATTTTTCATTTATAATGTTGTTTTAGTTATTTGATAAGCACATTTTTTAGGCTGAATCTTTTTGGCTAAGAGCTAAAGATTTAGGGATATCTATTTCACTAAATTTGTCTGAGGCACGAGCCAGGTCTCATCCCTTATGACGGGAGTCTTGCAGTTAGAAAGACTTGATCACTGATGAGCTCTTTAAGAACTTTTCGACTTCACCAACAGACCAATATATTAAATTAATAATATAAATTGTAAAAAATTTAGGTTTTTAATTACAAATATTTGACAATTTAAATCTTTAAAACTCACAAATTCTGTAAATCTCTTTCAGAATATAAGGTAGTACTTTTTAAGTCTAGTAATTTTTTAACTGTGTGAAAACTGGACCACTGCAAATTGAGATGAAAAGAATACTGGATCCTTCAATCCTTTCAGGCACTCCTTATGTTGATCACTGAATATTCATTTCAGTGACAGAATCATACTAGAGCATTCATGCTATAGGTAAAATTCAATAAAAATTATGAATCAAATCTAGTACTTATCTCACCCCAAATTTATGTATATATGTTTATAAATGTTATTATTGATTGATCAGCCCTTTCCTCTTAAAACAATTCTTAAGAAACACTCATGTAAGTTGTTAATTTCCAGAAAATAAAAAATGTATTTGAAGAGAGTTTATGTGGTCAGTCAAATTTGGGAGCTCCGCTGTGAAAGTGTAGCTTACCAAACCCTCTTTCACCTCATGCAGTTGCACACAAAACTGATAAGTATACTTAAGTGAGGCCCATTTCCCTTCTCTCTTAAAATGTTACAACTGGCAAGTGTGTCTTTGAATCTGATAGAGCATAACAGCTTATGCAAATTTTGTATTGTAGCAAACTATTCAATATGGTGACTTTGAGATTCATTATTTACGAAATACGATCATATAGAATATGTTGTTTATCTTTTGTCACAAGACATTTGGTTTAATGATAAAGTTCATGTTGTAGACACCTCGATGATGCTGAGTTCGGTCTTCTACAATAAAATAAAAAATAAAAAATAAAAAATGTTGTCTATTCAGAATAGTTGACAATCATAAGTGAACTGAATTCCAGCATTGATAAACAATATGATTCCAGCTGCATTCTTAAATGTCACCTGCATTGATAGTTCATTTTATCTTCACTCTATTTACTATTTGTACAACCTTCATCAATAGTATGGCATATTGAACAGTATATAGAAACATAAGACATTGAGAGAAGGGTGCTCTGTCAGAATCTGTTTCCTTTATGTCTAGTAAGGTAAGGCAACCAAAAAATATTTTCCTTTCAGCATCTGCAAATGAAGAAGACTTGTCTGAAGCTTTTAATTTTAAAAAGAGGTGGATGGTGTGCCTCTTCACTCTTGATGCTCATTGTACACTTTTTGTCACAAGTAGAATCCTCCACCTTCAATGACAGCTTTGATATCTCATGGGGAAATGACCATGTTATATTGTTAAATAATGGAGAGACGGTAGAGCTCTCTTTGGACAAAGCTTCAGGTATTCCACTTATCATTGTACCAATCAACAAGATTGTATATTGTATTGGACAATGTTTATGAAAATTTAAAACAAAAATAACTGTCTTTCAATGGTTGTTTCAGGATCTGGTTTTACCTCAAAATATAAATACCTGTTTGGAAGCTTTAACATGAAAATTAAGCTGATAGCTGGAAATTCTGCAGGAACAGTCACTGCATATTATGTATGTAAGCAAGTCTCATAGCCTGAAAGTTTTACTAATATTCACTACATAGAAAAGAATTAGAAAGCAACCATGGACAGCTTACCTGCAGACTAGAGTCCTCTGTACAAATATTCATTAGTTTTTGGAGTGATTAAAACTGCCCGGCTGTTGACTTGAAAAATCTTTTGGATATTTTTCATTTTCTAAGAAAAATGTTAAACCTATCTGATGTAAATCTTTTCTTCATTTACAGCACTGGTTTAACACATCAATCATATTCCACACGTTAATCTACTCCAATCTTATAACTTTTCTTCTTTATTAATAATTTCCTTGTGATCAGAATGGTGTTTTTACTGGACGAAAATGTGTTGAATTGTTTCTAAATATGAAGTATGATCCAAAATATCGAGTTTTTAAAACATTTCCATATTATTAATATTAAAAAAATCATGAATTCTCTTGTGCTCATAGACATCCAGAGATGGATATTTTTTAAGAAATCAGTTTTTTTTAAACTGTTTAGAGAAATTCATATTATCAGGAAACGGGAATATAATGTCCGGCTCAGATTTAGCAATTCAGCTGGTTTAATTAGTACCAAATTACCAATTGAAGTAATTAATGTCTGTATTTGCATCTTGCATCAGATGTCATCAGATTCAACATCTCATGATGAAAACGACTTCGAATTTTTTTGAAACCTGCCTGGAAAGGGTTATCATTTGCAGACCAACATTTTTGTAAATGGAGTTGGAAACAGAGAGCAAAGAATTCGACTCTGGTTTGACCCATCAACAGATTTCTATAACTACTCAATTCTGTGGAACCAAAAGCAGATTATGTATGTTATTATTCTAAATATGAAATTGTTTGTGTTTGTTTTTCCCATTTTATTTGATGTTTCAAAAGTTTGAGGGCCTCTGTGCAAACAGCCAGATCTCTATCAAACGGTTGATGGGTTGACCATAATTTACTTTTTCAAAACCCTCTGCTGATTTATAATAAAAATATTATGCTCTTTCAAATCTTTCCCAATTTATCTGTATAAAAGATTTTCCCATTATGTTCAATTTTCCGTATTTAATGAATCAAATATCTCTTTTACTGAGCTATGACTGCAAATGTTTGCATAGTTGTACCTGATATCATTCTATAATTTTTGAACAGATTTGGTGTGGATGCAATTCCCATTCGGGCTTTCAAAAATAATGAATCTTTGGGTTTCCCATATCCTCAGAATCGACCGATGAAAATCATCTCCACCCTTTGGAATGGGGAAGACTGGGCCACAAATGGCGGAAAAGTGAAAATAGATTGGAGCAAAGCCCCTTTCATTGCATCTTTTCAAGCTTTTGGAGTGGATGGTTGCGTAGCATATGCTTCACCTTCGCCTTCACCCTGTGTTGGGCATTGGTGGGAGCAACCAGAATTTGAGGGTCTTAATCAAGACCAACTCAATAAGCTCAGATGGGTTCAGAAGAATTATATGTTTTATGACTACTGCAAAGATAAGTCTGGAAGGTTTTCAAGCGTTCCCATTGAATGTGCCATAAACCCCTAAATTTCTGGATTTGATTAATCCCCTCTATCTAATATGATCATTTTGGGATATAATTTAATGAAATCTTAATATTGCTGTAAAAATATGGGCTTCCATGTGAACAATTATTTTAACTATTTCTAATTGAATAAAGTAACTTCGAATGACACATGATTAGATTTGTAAAGACTAAATGCCTTAAAGACATAAGTCTAGATAAATGAGAGTAAATGCATATGAATAAATGAAAAACTAATTATAATAGCAATTATCAATGTATAATAAATGTTTAAAAATAAAAATTAAATGAGAGGATTAGGCTTCGCATTTAGTTTTTAGAATAATGGAAAAACATTAACTATTTTTTTATTAGATAAGTAGGAATTTTTTATTTTTTATTAGATAAGTAGGAATTTTGAAAGGGTCTTGATTTCTTTTACAAAGAAATATTGAACATCCAGTCTAAAGAATGGAACACAAATAAGGGTTTTAATAAGGCCCCAAAACTTTCTTCGATTTTATCTAGAAAGATAGACCAAGGATCACAACCAAACCATTCAACTAAAGAACCTCTTAGGCAACCAAGTGCAAGAAGAGGAGGGATTTTTCCAAGGTTCCCCAAACCTTAAAAATAGATCTAAAGAGAGCGTCCAGAACCAACCAGACACCGCTAGCAAGAAACTCCCAATAGCGAAGCGACTCCTCAAATGTCACACTCATCTCCACCTCAATAAAAGAGGATCCCGCTTCTATAGGAGAAATTGGGAAGAAAACAAGTAGAGGGGGAAACCAAACAAACATCATCCCTACATTCGAGCAACTACACTCAAGAGAATACCACATAGAACGACTACCCTCCTTCCACAAGGAGATCCCCACCTCAATAGGAGATGTCCCCACCTCAATAAGGAACAAGAAAGAGAAAAACATGAGTAGAATGTGTCATTACCACAACATTGTCGTCATTAGAGACCCCGACTCTTAGGGGTCAACTTCATCTCCATAGAAGTCGTACAGGAAGGAGCACAGCTAAAAGCAATAGTACTCCAACAAAGAAGAAACAAGGAGCTCCAAGCACTAGAAGGAGAAAACACAAACCCTGCAAAATAAAAACCCAACCCAAAAATAAACCATAACCAAATCGGGCTCTTGAAAACTACTAGCTACCATCTAACCACCATAAAGAGTAAAACCATCTAAAACACCATGAAACCCCACCATTACCATCAAACCCCCCAAATAAAATTGTGGGTCTAAATAACAAAGGAACATAAAGAAAAATGCTAAGAGAACCAAGCCCCAAATGACAAAGAAGGCTTCGGAAATATACCCACCAAAAGAGGCTCATACCTGGAATTGAAACACACAAAATCTACCTCAACACAGGAAAAAGAAACCACCGCACAACTAGGTAAAACCCACACCCTTGAGGGCCATACAACCAATGCCAGCAACAAAACAAAGAGACCTAAGGGCCCGTTTGGTTGAGGGGTGGAATTGGAATTGAACGGGAATTGGCATTTCCGAATTCCCAAAATGTTCAATTCCCTGTTTGGTTCCAAAATTAAAAATTGGAATAGGGTTATGCGAATT
>MU227255.1:540139-552135 GCA_018584345.1 Thuja plicata | reverse complement strand
GAGAGAGAGAGAGAGAGAGAGAGAGAGAGAGAGAGAGTAGGTTTAAGAAAATTTATATTTATGGAAAGTGGTATTGTAATACTCCACCAGATGCAACAATAGCAAATTGGTGTTGAATTTAAGAAAAACCATGTTATAGTCAAGATCCATCTAGATTTTTTCTTATAAGTCTCTATATAGGGCACATTTAACCTAATTATGTTGGAAAAAATACTCCCACCCTTTAATTCGTTGCTTCCTAAGGGTGATTTTGGGTACTTAAGGGATCTTTTTCTTCTGAATTAAAGTTACATGTAGAAAGAGTATGTTTTGGCACCAAAGACTTGGCTAGATTGGAGAAAATGGTCAAAGGACCTTGAAAAATTAAAACCTTGTTGAAGGTTTGAATGATTGCAACCTTGATTTTAATTTATGTGAGCATTGCATTTATGGAAAATAAAATCATGTTATATTTTTCTCGAGCTCTCATAAATCTTGTATTTTTATTCCTTCTTATATGTTTTCTCTTGTAGATGTTCCTTCCATTGGAAAATCCACATATTATGTTTCATTTATTGACAATTATAGCAGAAGGGCATGACTATATTTTCCAAAGAGAAAATTTGAATTTTTTAGTTGATTTAAAGAATTTCAAGCAATGGTTGAATTGTAGGCTAAAAAAATGTTTGAGGACTGATAATTGCAATGCTTTTTTTTTCTAATGACTTTAATAGATTCTATAAAGATTTTCATTTTGATATATATAGAAGATAAATCCATATTATCCACAGTAGAATGGAGTTGCGAAAAGAATGAATAGGATGTTCATGGAGAAGGCTGGGAGTTTTTTGAGTGGTGTTGGTCTATAAAAAAAATCTTTGGGTTGAATTTGTTTCTAATATCCGCTACTTGATCAACATGTTCCCTACATCAACACTTGTTGATAAAACACCTATGGAGGCATGGTGAAGTCATAATCCTTCATTGAGACATCTTAGGGTTATTGGCTACGAGGCATATGCACATGTCTCAATGGAGAAGGGAAAAAAGTTAGAAAATAAATATGTGAAATGTATCTTCATCAAATTTAGATATGGTGTCAAATGATACAATATTTGTGATCCTATTGCATAGAAGATGATACATAGTAGAAGTGTTATTTTTAGATAAACTAACCCTCCTTCTGATACTTTGTGACCAAAATAAACTATTAAAAATGGAAGATATAATTCAACTTCCTTCTACACTCAAGAAAGTTTAATAGAGACCCCTAGATAGAAAATAATTTGAGGAGAGCTCATCTAACTCTGGATCTTTAGAAGAGGAGGAAGAAACTCCAACTTAGCTTGTCCGAAAATTTATAAGGCATAAACAACCACCTAAAAGGCATTCACCTAATGATTGAAGATGTATTTTTTATTTGAATACTAACATGGATGAACTTATATCTCTAGAAGAAGCATTAAATATAAATGATACATAATCCTAGAAAATTTATATAGATGAAGAAATGAAAACTTTGAAAAAGAATATTACATGGGATCTTGTACCATTATATGAAGAACAAAAACCTATTGATTGTAAATGGGTGTTTAAGGAAAAGATTGATTTAGATGGAGATATTGAGAATATAATCAAGGTTTGTTGTGAAAGGCTACACTCAAGTTGAAGGTGTTGATTACGGTGAAATATTTTTTTTAGTTACAAAAATGGAATCCATTAGATTTTTACTTTCTATTGTTTTTTCTTATGATTTAGAAATTGAGAAAATGGATATGAAAAATTATTTCCTTCATTATGATTTAAAGTCTAGGATATTTAGAAGACACAACCAAAGCACTACATAATAGAAGGTAACATTAATTTGGTTTGTAAATTGAAGAAATCTTTGTATGGTCTCAAATAGAGTCCTAGGATATGGTAACATAAATTTGATATTGTTATGTGGAAAACTAGGGTTTGTTAACTTGAATGGGAAAACTAGGAAGCTTAGGCCTATTTTTGTGTTAATTGCCTTGAGACGGGAGTGATCCAATTATCTCAAGATGTTGGGCACAAAATGGATTTAGTGGCCACTCATGATGAGTTGAAAGTGACTATGCGATTGTGGAAGATGAATACAAGATCTAAGGAAAAATATGATGAAATGGTGACTTTAAGCATACAAAAATAGAACACAAAATGGCTATCTAAACTATGGTAGAAGTTTTAGAAAATACTAACAATGACCAACCTATGATCTAAATTAAGGGTAGAATTAGAGGGACTTAGTTGAGCAGGGTGACTAGGTCCTATTGGTTTAGATTACAAGCATTATGTAGCTCTCCTAATGCTTAGTCTATACCTATACCATCCTAAATTGGAAGAATCTATAATTAGATGTGTTAGGTCTTTTTTCTTGCAGGATCTTAATATAGTATGAATGCTTAAACCTTATACTTCCAAATTCTAACTCATGCAAGACAAATCCTAATTGAAGAGGAATAATTCCTCCTTCTACTTTGAGATCTACAAACTCAGGCGGGTATACCTTCAATAGATTACTGATTCTCAGTATCTATAATAGTGAATTAGGGCTTTCACTGATTGGCTAATTGTTTTTTACTATATCAATTGATAAATCACTTTGTAGAGAACAATAATCAACTTAATACAAATCTTAACAAGCCAAACTATGATCTTAACAATAGAAAATATCAGTGAGATAAGGATTCTCATCCTTCTTCTTTTTTGGAGTTCTTAACTCGGGAAGGTTAATCTAGTGATTCTCTCTTTAAGGAATCAACAAACTGAATTGTATCTTCTAACACAATTACTTAAGCATGTATATTTTTGTAACTGAAAAGTGAATGATTGATTGCTTTAATATTTGATGATGATTAACTGCTTGCCAAACCCTAAACCAGTACCTAATTCTTAGGCAAAGAGTCAATATCAAATATAAATCCACAGTAAACTAATTAATGGAAACACATGTAGTTTAGATAGAATGCCTTACAAACTACCTTTTCACTCCCATGCCCCTGTATCAGATCCTTACACCAATGATTAACTCTCTCGAATCACTTATAAGAATTACTCTTTCCTTGAAAGAAACCTACAAGTAATTGCACAATCACCTTGTAACTAGTATATTTAAGATGCCTTACAAATTAAACATACAAGAGCTTAAACAGAAATATAAAGAGACAACAAATGATATAGAACAGAAACTGCACTGTATTTTATTAATATGTCACTGCTTCAATAAATTTGAAAGACTAAAAGCTTAAAAACTCTGACAAAAATGAGAAGTCTTCCTTGCAGTTGTATATTTCACCATCCTTACAATTATGTTCTTTCTTGGTATTTATATAGTCTTAGCCATCTTGGAATCCTTAAATACTAAGGATGCAACAAGCTTCGAAAGGCTTAGACCTAACCCTAAATGATACTAGAAGACAAAATACAATATGACCTTCAAGCGGTGGAAGGACAAGATAGGAAGACCGTCATATTTTATCTCCAAATCTTTGATAGCTGGCACCTTAGTCTATATATGTTCTGGATAACTTCTAGTAGTTGTTGTGAGACCTAGTGACTGTCATTTTAGCCTAACTTACACTAGTCCTTTTAATAATTATCCTTCCTATTCTCATAGGGCAGGTACCAGGTGTCTCTTCACTCCTCGTCCATTATATCTAAGTCAACTATTGCAATATTCTTTTTCTTGGGCTTGGTGAGAACATCCCATGCTTCAACCTCTGCCTCTGTAGGCCAATTAAAGCTCTAAATACTTTGTAATTATGCCTTTTTTCTTTCCCATCTGGCATCTGTAATGCTCTTGACATCTGTAACAAACTTATTGAAGTTTGTTTCGGCTTTGAAGTCCTCATCTTAGGTCTTATTAAATCTTTCCATATCTAATTCACCACTATCTGACATAAATGTCTCTTTATTAGGCAATAAGGTATCAAATTATCCTCTCCATACTTCTATTGCCTTAATCTCATCACCTTCTCCCTTTATTTTAGGAATAAATTTATTATATCCTGAGCCAAACATGTTGATTCTAGCCTCAATCTGATTTTCCTTGCCCTTGAAGAAATACAAGGTAACCCCAATCTGCTCAATTTCCTCGCCCACTTGACACACAATCTCAGGGAGATTTGCCCTGAGTGGCTACAGGGCTGCTAATCTTTCAAACAAATTTGTCCTTACTGACCAAGTTCCAAAGTAAGGATTTAAAATTGAAACATAATTATTTACCTCTATTTGCATGCCAGATAACTTGTTGTAAGTACTATATACTAAATCAACTTTGTTTTTTAGGTCATTGATCCTATGTTGCAAGATATTCAAAAAGGATTCCAAAGCCACTTTATTATGATCAGTGTCCTTCTACTCTGTTTCCTTTGAAATATCCCTTGTATCCTCAGTTTGTACTTGGATATCCACAACTTTCTTAGGTGAAGCAGGAATAGCCTCAAGGATTTCTTGTAATTTCAGATTTTTTTCTGCCACCAACTTCTCTAATGCATTGATCTTTATCAAGCATATTTCTCTATCTTTCACTACAACACTTTCTTCATCAAACAATTTTTGATATCTCTTTGACATCTGTTCAGCTTTAGCTTCATTTAGATGAGAAAAATGAGTAAGGGTGTGTTATATTTCTAAATCTCTAGTTATGGATAGACCATATGATCTTATCCCCATCCATTTATTCTTATACATTGATCAGTGATGGATTTTTTTTTTGGGAGCTAGAGCCCACATGGCTAAAGTTTTGGATTATGGATTATATCCACATCCCTTAATCATTTCTACCACATGTGTTTCTGAAGACAATTTTATATCAGGCTGCCTTCTTATCTTGTCAATGGTAAATGTTGATGCAAGATCCCATCCAGACACCAGTAACATCCCACTAGACTTAACCAACTGTCTAGCTTCCTCAGGTGTCATCTTTTCTTATTCACGATCATAAGCCTGCAAAGCTTGCAAGGCTTCATTTGGCACTTGGTCACTCCCTGTTAGCTACAGTTGTGATCCCACTTCTTGCTGCCTCTGCCAGATCAATAAGTTTTTAAACTCTTCTATTTTAATGAATCATCATCACTCAAAAATATCTCTTTTTGAATCTCTCTCTCATCCTGACACAGTAAAAGAGGTATTTCAACATCTTCTTTTACATCTTCTCTTTTCTTATTTCCTTCCCTTATTAATTTCTTGAGCTGATGGTCATAAGCCATGTTTCTAGTGATTAAAGCATTCACCTTATCCATTTTCTTCTTCCATGTCTTAATATCAAAAGGCTCCCATGTTTCCACTTTTTGTTTCTTTTTGCGAGGTTCATAAGTCACCTCAACCTCAGGAACTTGAGTAATATCCATTATTATGTTCTCCTATGTTGATGATGGTTGATCCATTGGAGGAGGGGTATGCATTGAATAAATACTGTAACTATACTCTGAGGAAGAGTGCTTGTTAGGACCTCTTCCCTTATCTTCTATTAGTTCCTCAAGCTAGTTACACAATATACCATAAGATTCCATCATCTTATCAAGTCTTTGCAAGTAAGGCACTTCTGGGAAGTAACCTTCAAAAGGGATCCCTTTCTTCTTAATTTTTTTTTTCAGATACATTAGCTCTTGGAACTTAACTGCCCTCCTTGCAACTTCATCATCTTCTAAGATGTTCCTTATGAGGTCCTCCTCTACACAATGCTCATGCTCTTTGGTATTTGGAATGGTTGGTGTCAAGAGTTTATTTGCACTTTTAATGAAACCCTCCATGTCAACATACCTGTATAAGGCTACATTCATTTACAAATGACCCAATCATATATTTACCGAGTCCAATGGTCTCTTTTCAATTGTGAAGTTGTAAAATTTAAACTGTCGGGGTGTAAAGGTACCTTTTCTATATGGATCCAAATGCTCCTTATTAGTCAACATCAACTGCCAGATGAAATCCATAGCAGCTATCCTTGGTGGCACACAATATGGAAGTATATGTGGTGGTTGGGAGAAACCATAAACCCTTATTAAATTAAACTCTTTATTATAGTATAAATCTCCCCAATTGTGGTCTCCTGTCCACTTATCCACAAACTGACAAAGCCTAAGAAGTTGCAATACCTTGATTGGCAATCTTGTCATGTTTACTCCTAAACAGCTTAGAATTGGATACACCATCCAACTTTGGAATGCACAAAATTCATTTTCCCTTGATGTATAATTCCAAACTCTCAACCAGAGTTGTATAGGATTGGATTGGCCTTGGAAGAATCTCGTAGGTCTCAAATTTTGTAGGTCCATGATATTGAAATTATAAAACAAAATCAAATGCATCAATAAAGAATACTGCAATAATTTAAGGTTCGGTTTCTTTTTCTGAATGTCTATGAACCCTTGATGCATTTGGTCAGTGACATACTAGATATAATCATAATCTGTGCTAACATGTGGACTCTAAAGATCCAAAAAAATCATCATAATATCTGAAGATATCATGTCACTACCCCCATACACTCCTAAAACTCTACATAGTCCATAGGAAATAATTTTCATATAAAAGGCTAAATCCTTGTAGAAATAGGGTGTAGTGGAATTTGGTATGGCCGCTATATAATTTTTGGTATTTTTGGGCACATGACCTTGAATCAACTTAGCCACAATGGAGGCTTCCCTAACATACCTAGCTGTTAATGCTTTTAGGTCTATTTCTGTAGTGCAGGGGTTGTAAATGTTGAAAGCTTTCATAAAATATGCCCTATCTAGAGTAACTAGGCCTGTTCCATCATTCTTCTTGATGGTCTTAGAGATGGTATCATATCTACTAGCCAACTCAAGAAACAAATCTACATCTACAAAGACGCCTGGAACTATTAATTTGGCTAACCCTGATGTCCATGGGTTTGAAACGGGAACAAGACCATCGCTATTTTTATGAAAGTAATTAAAAAGATGGTATCCAGAAGCATAAGGAGTCTTAGCATCTCTAAAATATGACATATTATCACCAAGGTATTCATCATTTACCTTTTTCCCCTGATTAGTTCCTGGTAGCAGAGTCACAAATTCATTAGAGTAATTCCTTTTTACTTTATGATCATCTTCGGCGTCTCCACTCTTTCCACTGGTTGAAGCCACACTTATTGCTCGACTCATCTTTTCTTCTCTTAACTGAACAATGCTGATCAAATTCTTGCTTCTTCACACTGCAACCCAAACAACTCTATTCTTCTGAAAACACTAACACTCATGTACTCTTTAGCTCTATATTCTGGAACTTTGGTAAACTGAAATGAGCAACGACAATGCTTATTTACTCCTGAGAAATCAATGCACCAGTCTATTTGATATCATGAATTTTTATTCAGTCATTTCTTCCATTACTCTACGTGCTTTGATATCAATTTCTCTTAGCCATGGTGTATGAGTTTGACAGGTGATCAATTTTGAAAAAGGCCAATTGGGACAATCATGAGTTCTTTTGTTAGTTTAAAAAACCTTATTATATGCGAAATAAACTCTATTCTTGATACAATTGGCTCACATGATTTCAACTCAGCAAACTTCATACATGCTGTCACAATCCTTTTGTTTTGATTGGCTAGCTATTGTACCTCATGGCGCAATACCAAAATCTTATTACTTTACCTTACTCTTACTCCAGTTCTCTTTGGTGGCCACGTATCTATTTTATCTCCTCGTCACTTAGAGTTATCCTTAACTCCAGTTTTATCATGAGATTTAACGCGCACCCTATGATCTAAAATCTATCAACGGTTTAGATCTTTCATATTAACCATTCTTTCACCTTTACTTAACCTTCATTCTTTTAGAGATTGTGTGACTAAAGAAATTTGAAGTTGCTAAACTTTCTGGCTTACCATGAGTTTAGTTAGAGATTACGCGACCATCGTTAGATCCTCTTTTAAACTAGCGGCTCGTATTAAATCTCTCATTCATTTTGTACTTACTACATCTGCTCGAAGACTACGTGAATATTGTTAGATCATCTATAGTCTAATGGCACGCGCTAAATCTCCTAATCTTTTTCCTTAACCTTGGTTTGTCATGAGACTTCACGACTGCAAGCTATCTCTAAGTCGTGGGATAAATTTCCTATCCACGGGTTTGCTTTGAAACTTTACGCACGCCATAGATCTCTGGGATGACTTAACATGCATCAACATCTAATCATTATCTCTAAGTTGCTAGATAATCTTTGACTTTTTGAATTTTATCAGCGACTTAACACCAACCTTCAGATCTTTTCTCATCTACGGTTCAAATTTTCTCACTGCAAACTTCACTTAGCCTTGACTTAACCTTTACTAATCACAGTTTATATGGAGACTTAGCGACTAACTGAATCTCGTTGTCGCTAAACAAATCATCTAACTCAAGGTCTATTCTGAGGTTAAATGCCAACCTTTAGATCTTTCCTCAATCTGATGGTTTTCGCCGAATCTCTTAAAATTTTACTCATTCTGCACTTTTATCTTGTGATTAAATGTTGGCCACAAGATCATCTTTAAATCTGATGGTTGTTGCTAGATCTCACAAAATTTCACTTAACCCTTGTTTTCTTCAGAGATCTCATGGCTAAACAAATATAACCATGTCTTAACCTTGATGAATTTGTGATACTTCGCGACTGAATGGAATTTAAAGTTGCTATATGATCTCATAACTCTGGATTTTATCTTGAGACTTGACTCCCACCGCATGATCAACTTGAAAATAAATTGCTCGCATTAAATCTCCCAATCTTGTGAAGTATATTCTTTTCCTTCTAAGACCATGCGACCAAAGCTTTGCACTGAGTCTTATAACAAAAGGGAATATTCAGAAAGTTTTAAGAGACTACGCGACTGACATAAAACATAAAAAACACCACATGACTTAAGTGATTTGAAATTTCTGAAAAAGGTAACTACAAATTTCTGAAAAAGGTAACTACAAATTTCTGAAAAAGGTAACTACAAATTAGAAGCCAATCACAAAGAACTAGGGTTTTTTCTTTGACAAGGATAAAATTGACCTAGAACCTAGGGTTTTATACATTTCACTGATTTTATCACTTGGAGAAAAACACTTGTAGGGAAAATTTGATAGCACTTTGGACAAGAATTGACATTTTATGCAAGAACGTCACTTGGAACCCAAAAAATTTAAAGAAAGACTTCAAAACTGGGAAAACAACCAACAATGGCTCTTTTTGAGGATGCTTAAATGCAATTTTATAGAAAGAACCAAAAATCTCTGGGATGTAGACCACGCTAACCTATTGCAGAAAGAAAACACACAACAGAAACACACACACCTATACATATAATACAAAACTACTGTGCATGGAAAACAAATTTTTAACTGAAGAAAGGTTTCAAGAATTGTCCATGCACTAGCAATTCAAATACCTCTCCCTCCATATTCATTAATACTGTACGCCTGTTCGAATTCGTGCTTCCTTCACTTTCCAATGATGAGGGTTAGTAGCACCGGTTTGTAATGGGGAAATCAATACAAAAATACTAATAATGAATACGTAAATGTAACCAATAAAATGTACAAGCAAAGAAAGGAAAACAAATGAATGCAAACCCCAAAGTGCTTGAAGCTTCTATTGTCTCTCTCTACTCCTTCTGAAACATTGGTTTTTGATGCTCAGTATTGGTGTGGGAAGCATCTATGACTTGAGGAATGTCGAGAATTTGATAATTCAATGGCTTTGTGTGATCGCAAGATGACTTGAATGCTAGAACCAAACTGACGGAGTAATGGCACACGAGAGCTTCAAATATTGGATCCTTCAAATGGGTATGAAGGGTTTATTATATAGGAATGGAGGATGATATTAACGATTGAGATCAATCCCAGAGATAGGGAGATGAACGGTTGAGATTAAAAGGAACTGGAGAAGCCATCAGTAAACTCCTCTTTAATCGATAAAGAGGAGATAGAGTTTGGTTGACTGAAGAGTTAATTGTTAGTTACCTTTTAGAACTAAAGAGGTGGGTGGAGTTACCCATGTGAACTGGAGAGATGAGTGGAGTTACCCATGTGAACTGGAGAGATGGGTGGAGTAACCCATGTGATCTGATTAAGGATTATCTCTTTAAAAATAAATAAAAATTTAATTCATTTATATAATTAAAGTTTTCAACATGTGAGATAATTGAATTCTTTTTTATTTAGAATTTCTTTATTGAATGAAATTAAATTAATTTAATTAAAATTAATTTAATTGGAAGAATTTAATTAGTAAGTTTAAATCTTTCAATTTAAACTATAGGAAATTGAATTTAATTAATTAATTAATGGTAATTAATCAATTAAGTTTAATTAATTAAAGAAAAATAATTATTTAATTAATTTTGGGAATTTGATTAGATGATTTGGGGAATGAATTTAGAGGAAAATATATGATTAATCAACGATTAAAAAACCATTAATTAATAGATGAAAATTAGTGTTTTTATTGTAAAGTCGCAAGCCTGTCTATTTTAGGGTGTCTACAAATACATTTGAATCTTTTGTGAAAGTTTGATGAATAACAAAGGGACCTAACCATAATGATTCAAATTTCTTATGCTTCCCTTTGTCTTAAGCCCTAACATTCCATCGAAGTACCAAGTCATCAGGCTGAAACTTCCTGTTACTTGGTCTTTTATCAAATAAGTATTTCATTTTCTGATGTAACTTAATGTTCTCTTTTTTACTATCTTTTCTGATTTCATCCAGTTCTACTAGCTGCATCATTCTATCTTGCATAGGTTCAACAACATCTAGCTCCTCTTCCCGAATAAACTTATATACTGGAAGCAAATTATTCATGGGCATTCTAGATTGCATACCATATACTAGTTCAAAAGGAGACATACATGTTGCCTTTTTCATAGTAATCTTGTCATCCCATAAAGTAAGTTTCAGTTTTGAATGCCAAGCTCTCTTATTTTTCTCAAGGGTCTTTTTCAGGATTTTCAATATACTCTTGTTACTGGATTCTTCTTGGCCATTAGCTTGGGGATGATATGGGGAATATTATGACATCATAATCCCATATTCATCACAGAAATCATTAAGTTCATCTGACCTAAAACACATAGCATTATCCATTACAAATTTTATAGGGACACCAAATCTGGTCAGAATATTTTTCCATCAAACAGTCAGTGACCACCTTAATAGTTGCCTTCTCTATAGTAATAGTCTCTATCCATTTTCTGAAATAATATGTAGCTAAAAGTATCCAACTATGTCCACCACTTGATTTTTCTGAAAACTCTCCAATGAAGTCAATCCCCCACATGGAAAAAGGTGCTTCAACACTTATAGGATTTAGTAATAGGGTGCCTGAAAATTTCAACTTGTTTGAAAATATTTGACAAGGTTCACACTTTCTAACAAAGGAATGAGCATCTTTAAATAAGAAAGGCCAATAATAACCAGCCCTCAATATTTTATGAGCAGTGGTTTTGGTAGAGTAATGTCCTCCACACACACCAACATGAATTTATGCTAAGACCTTTTCATCTTGACTTTGATCTAGACATAGTAAAAGTACACCATTTCTATCTTTCCAATATAGATATCCTTGTACTTGTACACACAAAATAGTGCACTTCTATGAATCCTTACATGCAAGGAAACTCAAGAATGAGCCCTCAAAAATCGATCCATAGCTCTCTATGTATGGAGTTGCAAGATTTTAAAAATTGCTCTCAGCTAGAGCTATAAACTCATGACCTTGCCAATAAACCATACAACGAGAGATTCACAATGAAGACAAGGGCAAGAATGCCAATATCCTCAAGAATCAAAATGTATGCAATGCAATGCAAATCTAAATGGAAATGCAAGCTAAGCTATGAAAATGAAAGTACAATGCAACTAATCTATGAAAGGAAAGAACAAGTATTACCAAACCTTCTTATTTAGACTATGTGAGATTATTCTATTGCATAAAAGGAAACTAAGCTATGAAATGAAGCTATGAATGCTAAAACAATGCAACTATGAAAG
>MU227255.1:514330-532656 GCA_018584345.1 Thuja plicata | reverse complement strand
TCTTGATGACCGGAAGAGCACAACTGGAGGAGCATTCTTTATGGGTGATAGACTTGTCACATGGATTAGCAAGAAGCAAGGATGCATCTCTCAGTCCACTGTAGAAGCAGAATATGTTGTTGCTACTGCAAACTGCTCAAATATTGCCTGGATCAAATAGTTGCTGGAAGGTATGCATATGAAGATCACAGAACCAGTAGTTATTTATTGTGACAACACCAATGCAATAAATATTTTGAAGGATCCAGTCATGCATGCCAAGACTAAACACATTGTCATCAAGTATCATTATCTAAGAGAACAATTTCAAGAAAAGGAGGTGATACTTGAATATGTGCAATCAAAAGAACAATTCGATAATATCTTCACCAAGCCACTGCCCAAGGATACATTTGAGTACCTGAGAAAAAGACTAGGGGTAAAAACCATGTCTACTAGTCAGTAAAAGGACTAAAGGATACATCAACCATATATTATCAGAATATCAATCATGATTGATGCAAGCAAAATTTGAACTTCAAAGCTACATATATATACAGAAAGGTATATATCAGAACCAAGCACTAGAGCAGATTGTTATATTGATAATGGATAAGGGAAATTCAAGGAATATATTATGGAAATAAAAATAGGTTGACAGAGTGTCAGATATTTGTAAAATATTTGTTTGGCATTATTGTCAAAGGGAGAGAATGTACATGTCCATATTATCATTAGAAACTATTCATTATCATATTACTCCAAACAGGGAGAGATCATATTCATAGGGAGAGTATTTGTATAAAAGTTGCAAATACAAGACAAAGACATCAAAGAAGTAGAATAGTCAAAGAGAAAACTGACACCAACAGAGGTCACAACACATCGAAAGAAGGAAAAGGAAAGCTGCAAGAATCAAATCAAAGCTTACACAAAGCTTACCGACGGTCAGACATTTTATCGGTTATCAAAGCAAACTGTTTGGTAATTTGATGAATCTCAACAATTGTAATTCATATTGTATTAGCAATAGTATAGTGTGATAATATAGCATGTTGCCATCAATGCCAAAGGGAGAGATTGATGACATGTAACTGATTAAATGGTTGACTATATTAAGTTGAAGATGATGCAAGACATTAAATCAGTTAATGGTTTGTATTGTCATTTATGTCAACTTGATATCATATGCATGATCATATACATAATGAAAAAGACTTCAGAGAATCAATAGAATAAAGTTTATGCTTTCAGCAATGCATAAAAGTCAAGTATTCACTAAGTGACAGACTACACCGACGGAGTGCACACCATCGATAAAGATAGAGATAAAGTCACAGTGATGCCCGACGAGTAGAAGACAGTATTTCCCAACAAGCAAGATCCAATCATGCCTGACGGATAGAGTTCCCGAAGCTAAACAAAGTTACACTAACGGAACTGGCAGTTGTCACCAGTGATGAACTGCAGAATTGACTGATAGAACAAAGATATCTGAAAATGACAAAATATCTAGCTGGCAGAGCTAAAGGATAGACTTAACTGGTTTTTTTATTTTTTTTATTTGACCATAGTTAAGTAAGTGATTTGTACAGTTGGCAAGAAGATAACTACAAGATAAATGAGGATTTAAAACCGCAAATCAATTTGGTTGGATTGTTTTTCATGCCAAGAATCAAGAATCAAAAACCTAGAATTAAGGAATATCATGTCTATATAAGAGACAAGCATAATTCATTCCTATAAGAAAGCAATCAGATACACAGGGGAGTGAACTGATAGAAGATGCTAAAGAGAAACTGATGAAGGATTAACTTCATGCAGTCCTGATCAATCAAGCTGAGGGAGAGCTAAAGAATTCTGCAGACACCGACAAACAAAAAAGCACAGCATCACAGAGCAGAAAGAGTTAAGTACAAAGGAATTGTATTGATATATTGATCAAAAATATATTGTAAGTAAATAGATCTGAAAATCTGCAATTCAGTTGCATTAGAAACAGGTCATTTTGTTTCAGTTTAACCATTGAAGCATTAAGTCTCTTAACAGAGTAGGAATTAACAGTCTTTTGTAATTGAGGTATATCCTAATAGATTACCAGAAGGTTAAATCATGATAGTAGCACCGGTCTTACCTAAAGCCTATTGACAGTCTAAGAAGGAGGCTGATTCAAGGATGGTAGTAAGATTTGCATAAAGCCTATTGACAGTCATGAGACTGATTCAAGGATGGTAGCGTAGATGCCAGATACTAAGTGACAAACTATGTATAAAAATCCTCTAACAAGGTCACACTTAACCGTGTGTTTGTAACCTTTAATAGGGTTGGCTCCTAATAGGGCTCACTTCAGAAGAGTGAAAAATTGGGGTACCGGTCCCAGTGGTTTTTCCCTTAACAGGGTTTCCAAATTAAAATCCTTGTGTTATGTGTGTATGATTTATTACTTTATTGCTTTACATTCTACATATGCATTTATGGATTGACTGGTATACTCTACATATTTACTAAGTATCGGTAAATATAGTTTACTACTTTTTGGTTATTAAGGAGAATAAGAACAGACAAGGTAAACCGACAGACAGTTATTTGTCTCATGTATTTCAAAGGAATGCATCTTATTGGGACTTAATAATTTGAGAAGTATTGATTGGTGGATTCAAGTTTAAATTGGATAAATTTATGAGGCCACTGATTCACCCCCCCTCTCAGTTATTACTAACAGTGACCACTTTTGTCAAGACGCTCTATGGGGCTATACGCCTAAATTGTGCTTGTGCAGACATAGAGGATATAATCAAATGGAGAACCTTACTAAACACTCAAGGCTTAGAAGCTACCCAGAACACCCCTGAAAGGTGATAATGCTTGTGCAAGGAAGATAATAACTTCCCCAAGATCACTCATACATTTGTGCCACCCTAAGCATTTGGAACAGATAATACAATGTCATGACTAGAGCCATTACGTGCTTGGTGATGGTCGTATTCTAATTAGCTCTTGTGTGTGTGCCTAAGCTTACGAGCAAGTATTTTCATGCTATGCCAATTCCTTAGGTAGATTTTGTGCTTGAAGTTCTTAAAAAATATTGACAAATCCAAAACTCAGACAAAATATCCAACATTCAAATTTGTCACATGCTTGTATCCTTCAAGGTTGCTTTGTCCCTTGTCAGATTTTTTTCAGACACATGCTTGTTATTTTCTGGTTTGACTGTGCTGAAATTGGTTCTTTCCATGGAACAAATCTATTAAAAATTAGAACAAGATCAAACTTTTGCCAGATTATCAAGACAACGTCCCTTTGCAAAGAATTTGATCCTTTATGAGATATGTCCTAAAACCTCCAACTATTCATCCAAGATCAATTCTATTTATAGGACATGACCAATTCCAAGAAGCATAAGAAGGTAAAAACTTGATTACCACCCGTGCAAAGAGAACATAAAAACACAACCCGAGAGGCTACCAAATACCAACACATCATTGATTCCGTCAAACAAGAGATTCATAAACGAAAAGAATTCTAAAAAGTGATCTACAACAACAAGGTTGCTCATTTCATGGGAAAATATCGTCTAAACTATGCTTTTGTTGGATTTGATCAATATGACTAGTTAGTTTACCACAACAAACGAAAGTTCCTCCTCTTCTTAAGCTCACTTAGCTTGCATTTTAGGACCTCTCTTAGGTTGTAATCTTTAGGAACACATCACACACTCATCCTAGCATAATCTTGCATTAATCAAATCAATCCTAATCAGCCTAGCATCATCCTAACCATCACCCAAAGCATCCTTGATCACATCCCTCACTTGGTAGTGCATCCCCTTTTTGAGTTGCTAAAAACCTACATCTTAATCAAATCTCATCCTTGAATGTCCTTAAACTAAGCATTGTTTAGGATAATCCCCTTTGTCTTCTGCAACCTCATCACCTTGATCAAAAGGTTGGTTTGCATTAACAAAGAATCTTGTCCACCGAAGACCACAAGTCTTTCTTAGGTAGACAATCATATCCACTTGATCCTACACTAGGGAAAGCAACCCCTACTCCTTGCATACATCAAGTCATCCTTAATCTGTAGAAGTGCATCCATCATCCTAAACATATCCTAATCCTAGTATCATTACCCTTAGCTTCCTAAGCGCATCTTTTGCATCACATCTTGCATCTCATATTCCCCTTAGGATAGTCACTTCATGCCACCTATCACATGAGCCACTAAGAAGAGGAAGAACATGGATCCTAATCTTGCCGCTAGCTCATCTAATCCTGCGGTTGACAATACCAATGCCATGGTTACTTATGCGCCTCATCCCAATGATCAAATTGAACATATCTAGGTAGACACTAATGAAACTCCCACTTTGAGTACCATGGAAACATTTATTAACCATCCAGTGCATGTCCACATGGTAAATGCCATGAGTGGATGCAATAGCAACCAGGTACTCTTGGACATCCAACAACAAGGACTTACAATCCTACCTTGGATTATACCTACACTTGTCACATGAACTATGGCACTTCCAGGGGAATGTCCTTATCCAACTAGAAATGAAGTTTTTGATCCACTTTGACGAGCCCTACAAGTGGGAACTCTTATCATGCAAGTAGTTCATCCATCCATTCCACCCCCCATCATGCACACAACACCCTCATCTACCTCGGGAGCCCCACCTCCTGATGCCACATCAGAGGCACAAACAATACCCCCTATCACTATGTAGGCACCCCCGCAAGCCACAATCACTCCTCTTTCACAAGCAATCCCAACATTCATTGCAAACTTTCCACCACCACCAGTTAGCACACATCAAACCATTATTCCACCCTTTCCTACTCAGCCCATTCAAAGTGCAACAATCAATTCATAGCATCAAAGCACCCAAGTCTCCATGCCTATTCCACCTTTCTTCACCACAAGCATGCTACCTACCAATGCATATAACCATCCCTTATTTCCACAAGGGTCCACTTTTCCTGCTCCACCAACAATGCAATCACAACAAATGCCAGCAGTTTTACCTCAAACGTTGTTCAGCCCAAATCCCACCATACTGCAACCATCCATGAATCCCTTCATCGTACCCCAAACTCCCATCCCACCTATCCAACAAAAACAACAACCTATTCAGCAGTAATAATCCATTTAGAAACCATCCCAGCAACAAAAACTGCAGCAGCAAATCACCAACCCATTCACATCCCAAGCACAACAGCAACAAATCAACCCCTTCACAGCTGCATAGCCCACCATCCAAACTACACAGCAGCCACAACCACAAATGTAGGGGGAAAATCCCCTCATGGCACAACCATTGCAATAGTTTTCTAATCCTTTCATCCAACCCATGCAACAACAGCAAACTCATTCCGCCAATTAAATAGCCATGCCATCTTCCGCTGCATCGCAAACAATTCCACCTCCACAGCAATTCAATGTTCCCACTGGGGGAATTCTACCACAAAACACCTATCCTCCACCCTATATAGGTGTGCAACAAGCTCATCCTACTTATCCAATGTTGTAACAAATACAAGCATACTTTCAGCAGTTGCAACAATCTTATCAAGCGTTGACACCTCCCCCACTGCAATATTCACCTCAACCACAACTTCCACCACAATAGCCCATATACATTGACCAACAACCATCATACCAAACACCACAATATCCCCCACAGAATCCTCCATACTCGCCATTCAATCCATATCAGGTTCAAGGAAACCATGCAATCATGATTAACAATCCTCCCCCGCAGATCAATCATGAATGGGAGGAAATGAAGAATGCTCTCAAGGATTTAAAGGCTGAGACAGAGGCTAAAACATTCAAGTTTGAAGAGGTATGTCCTTATCCATTTGATTGATCTATCACTACCATACCCTTCCCCAAGCATTTTGAGACACCCAAATTTGATAAATATCGGGGGAGGGAGATCCTGTGAGTCATGTGAAAGAATTCTACATGGCATGTCAAGAAGTGGCCTATAGCGATAACTTCCTCATGAGATTGTTTCCCAAAAGCTTAGGAGGAACCACTCTCAAATGGTTCTACAAGATTCCTTATGGCACAGTCTCTACTTTCGCAGAATTATCTGAAAAGTTTGTGGCCCAATATGGACATAATGTCGAAAATGAACTCTCACTCCTTGACCTATGCAATTCCAAACAAAAGGGAGGAGAGAGCCTGGCTGATTATCTTCAGCACTAGCAAGGGCTTACTACAAGGTTTTCTTACCAACCCCTAGAGCAACAACTTATCAAAATCTTCATTAAAACCTTCATCCTAAGCTTTCCTATCACATGCACCTGAACTATATACAAAATTATCACGACATCAGAATCAAAGATATGGACCTTGAACAAGGTCTTGTAGAAGAAGGTTCCATCAAGCACTACAAAGAATCCCAGCCTGACAAACATAACAATGATCGATCATCATACTAGAACAAGAACAAGAACATAGTAACGGATGGAGCCACTGATACCAAACATGTTCAAGTTGTGGTAGCCAGTCCCAATGCACCTACCCAGACTTATCAGCAAGCACCATCAATGTACCCTCAACCTCCTCCCATGTATCAACAGCCCAATCCCATGTATTCCCAGCTGACTTACCAGCCCTCAAGGTGCAACTATCTATCCCCCACTGGGGACATCATATCAACACAACTATCAAGGTCCTATGAATCAGACTAATGATATATCAATCCCGCATGGAAAATAAAGGCCTCACACTTCAAATGCACCACAATGCACATTTACCCCTTTGGGTGAACCCATAGATGTCATCTTCCACAAGCTGGTCCAAGCTAACCAAGTCGTGTATCCCAAAACATAGCCATTTGATGACTCGACTCCTAAGCCAGCTTGGTATAAAGACAATGAGTACTGTGAATACCACCATGTTAAGGGACACACCACCCTCAAATGCATGAAGTTAAAGTACTATATTCAGGATCTCATTGACTGCAAGGAGATCGAAGTGGACTCTCCTACCCAATCATCACCAAACGTGGGCCTTAAAATTTATCAAATTGCATTCCCTAAACACACATCAGGTACCGGCCCAGGCAATCCTACCCAGGCCTCTAATTAGGGGAAGAGTAAACAAGAAGAAAATGCTAACAGAAAATATTATACCAATGCCTATATCAACTATGATAATTGAATCGACTGCATATCCCATGTCCAGTCCTCCGTGAATGTTATCCATGTCAAGGGTGCTGATAACCAATGTGCCATCACCACTCATAGAGGTAGGATAACAGTTGCAGGTGCCAGTCCCATCCCATCTTCTAGGACCCAATACAACATTTTGGATCACCTAGGGAATACTCCGGCCCAAATTTCCATCTTGGATCTTCTCCGCACATCACCCACCTATCAAGAGATCCTCAGTAAAGCCTTGCAAGAATCCCGTGTTCCCAGTGACATCAACCTCACTGAATTCCAAAACCTTGTCAGACACATGTTTGCATCATGTGGGGTCTCCTTTAAACCAACAGACATGCCCTTAGATGAAACCGGTCATAAGCTCCCACTCTGTATCACTGTCATGGTTAAAGATTTTTCCATCAAATAGGTCATGATAGATAAAGGATTGGCCCTAAATCTATGCACTCTAAAATTCATAAAGCAGTTGGGTTGCACTGAAGCTGATATAACAAATAATGTCATCACAATAAAGGCATATGACAATTTGGAGCGTACTTCTGAAGGCACCATATCATTGCCCATTCAAGTGGGCCCAGTTATCCAGGATACATTATGTCACATTGTTGATCTTGACCTTCCCTTCAACATTCTTCTTGGATGCCCATGGATTCATTCTATGCAAGCCATCCCATCAACCTACCATTAGTGCATCAAATTCCCATATAATGGCACTAAGATCACCATCCGCATAGATCCCAAGCCCTTCACATACTTCAACGCATTGGAAACATCCTTTCCACATTCCAATCATTGTCCTGGGATCAATATTGGTACTTCTATCGCCAGTTCATCTCGAACCCACTCAGACGTAGAAACAATCCTTTCCTCCACCTTATCCATGGTCAAGATCAATAAGAAAGGTTGTGGTGAGTACAGCTTATCTGATGCCTTCACAGTTGGAGCGCTACCAATTGATCCACACACTCAAGGCTGCCAACTTAATCTAAGCAAGACAGAATCAGAGACAACAAAGGCACTACAATTTGGTCCTACCACTTTTATATCAAAAGGTACTTTGACTAGCCAAGAACTGACACCAAACATCAACCAATGGCTATATAAAGATCCACCACCTAGGGACACAAGTCACCTCAATTACTTCAAAGGTAAGTACCCCGCAATGCACAAGCTACTGACAAAAAAATGGAACTACCAAGGAGGTGGCCTTGGTTATGAAGAGCAAGGAATGAAAGATCCTATTATACCTACCCGACTAGAAAAGTGCCTAGGCCTTGGCATGGGCTCTAACATGAATGAGGGCACCAATGAAAACACCTTTGCCTCTTGTCCATCCCTGGGCGAAATTGCTAACATCGAAGATATCCCAGAAGAGAAAGTTGTGAGAGCTTATGATGATTTTTTGATGATGAAACATTCTTGGGCAATGTTTTCCTATGACAAATTTCCATCCTCTTCATTGACCTTCCCCTCCACCATCTTGAACTCATAGACTGGGACCAACCAAGTGTCATGCACATTGACGAGTTCCAAAGTGAGGACGTGCTCCTAAACTTTATGGGAGCAATTGAGCAAAGTATTGACTGGGGGTTAGACTCAGCCTATGTCTACAAATTGGATCCAATGGCATACTATGGGGAAGAGGAGAACTTTAGCTATAAAAATGAAATAGAAAACAAAAATAAAAAAGAGAAAAATTGACCCCCTAGTGAAAATCCCTCTGGGGCACTATCTGATCATAAAATAGTAAAAACAAAGGGCGTATCCCCTGGTGAAAACCTCTTTGAGGTGCCAAAGGTTGAAGATTCTCCTCTTCCTCTGATCCATGATTACAGACCTGAACAATCATTGATTCTCATTGAAGAAGCAAAACCTGTCGACCTGGGTACCAAAGAAAATCCTGCCATCACATACATAGCAGCATCTCTAACTAAAGCGGAAGAAAGTGATCTTGTCACTTTATTAAAGGAATCCATCAACAAGTTCGCATGGTCTTACTCCTACATGCCAAGGTTAGACCCCATCTTGGTGGTTCACCATCTAGTAGTGGACCCAAAAATCAAACCTATCAAACAAAAGCTTAGAAAAATGCACCCTAAAGTGGTACTACTTGTCAAAGCAGAGCTAGAAAAGTTACTCCAAGCCAAGATCATCTGCCCCATTGATTATCCTGACTGGATTTCTAACATGGTGCCCATCTCTAAGCTGGATAAATCAATCAGGATATGTATAGATTTTAGAGATCTCAATATGGCATGTCGAAAGGACAATTTACCCTTTCAAAACATAGATATGATTGTGGATCTCACAGCAGGACATGAGATGTTGTCACTCATGGACAGATTTTTCAGATATAATCAGATCCACATTGCAGAAGAAGATCAGCATAAGACAACATTCACAACCCCTTGGGGTACCTTCTGCTTTAACATGATGCCTTTTGGCTTAAAGAACGCTGGGGCAACCTATCAAAGAGCCATGACTGTCATTTTCCATGACATGAATCACAAGATCCTTGAAGACTATGTGCACAATATCTTGGAAAAATTAGTAAAATGAGAAGATCACCTAGATGTTCTGGAATGCCTCTTTGACAGAATTGGACACTACTGCTTAATGCTCAACCCTAAGAAATGTGTCTTTGGGGTCACATAAGGTAAAATCCTAGGGTTCATTGTATCTAGATGAGGCATAGAAATTGATCCAAAGAAAGTACAAGCTATCATAGAGATGCCTCCACCAAAAACACTTCAACAACTATGCAGTCTCCAAGGAAAACTACAATCTATGTGCCGTTTCATCTCTCAACTAGCAGAAAAGTGCCAACCATTCACTCATCTCCTGTGAAAATACAACACATTCAAGTGGGATTCTCAGTGTCAAAAGAGTTTTGACAAAATCAAGGAATACTTGGCTAATCCACCCATCTTGGTACCACCTGTACCTGGTCGACCACTCATCCTATATATTTCTGCTACTACTATGGCATTGGGGGCACTCCTTGCTCAGCTAGATGATAAGGGTAAAGAAAGAGCCATTTATTACATCAGTCAGACTTTAGTAGGTTAAGAGCTCAATTATTATCCTATGGAAAAAACATGTCTGGTAGTGGTCTTTGCCACTCAAAAACTTTGCCACTATATGCTTAGTCATACAAACAAGCTCATTTCAAAGGTGGATCCTCTCAAGTACCTACTCTCTAGGACCACACTCACAAGTCAAATGGTAAAATGGGTTATGTTGCTCAGCGAGTTT
This sequence comes from Thuja plicata, assembly GCA_018584345.1. Classification (NCBI taxonomy): domain Eukaryota; kingdom Viridiplantae; phylum Streptophyta; class Pinopsida; order Cupressales; family Cupressaceae; genus Thuja; species Thuja plicata. Next base: position 522,241 of record MU227255.1, on the reverse strand, counting down.
GATATTAAATATGTCGACATAAAAGCCATTAAAGGGAAAGTCATCACTGATCAGCTAGAAGAAGCACCATTGGTAGATGCTTACCCTTTAGTCACAGAATTACCAGATGAGCATTTGTACATGATAGAAGATCAACCAACTTGGAAACTCTACTTTGATGGGTCTTACACAGCTCATGACGTAGGGGCAGGAATACTTTTTGTCACACCTCAAGGTGACTACATCCCTATGTCATTCAAATTGGGATTTCCCTGCACAACAAATATTACAGAATATGAAGCACTAATCGTAGGACTATGCATGGCCATAGAATGGAACATCACAGATAAACATGTCTTTGGTGACTCCCAACTCATCATCAAACAAGTCCTAGATGAATATCAAACCAAAGATGACAAATTGAAGCCATATAAACAAATGGTTGACAAGCTGAAAGGACACTTCCTCCATTTGCAGATAACACAGGTACCATGCTTGCAAAATAAGGTTGTTGATGCAATGGCCACAATTGGCTCCTTCCTAGAGATTCCTCACGAGTCCACGCAATACAAATTCTTAGTTGAGCAACTTCATGCTCCCGCTTATGAGAATGATGAATCAAATCATGTATGTGTCTTGGTTGGTCCCCAGTCCCAGTGGTACCAGGATATCCAAACTTACCTACAAAATGGTATCATATCTCCTCACCTCACTGCAACCCAACGCCAAAAATTTATCCACAAAGCATCCCGTTACACCCTCGTGGCCAATACCTTTTATCATTGAGGCTATCACAATGTTCTCTTTATATGTCTAGATGAAAATGAAGCCGCCCAGGCTTTACAAGAGGTACATATTTTGATTTGTGGTGCCCACATGAGTGGCATGGTCCTAGCCAAGAAAATTCTACGTATAGGGTACTATTGGCCTACAATGGAACATGATGCTTGTGAGTTCGTCAAGAAGTGTCTACCTTTCCAACAACATGCTAATTTGATTCATGCTCCTGCCCAAGACCTCAGACCTATTGCGCCTCCTTGGCCCTTCTCATGTTGGGGTTTTGACCTTGTTGGTAAGATTACTCCCCTCTTTTTTGAAGGCCACAAATACATAATCACAACTACAAAGTACTTTACAAAGTGGGTTGAAGCAATTCTGCTCACACTCACTACTGGCATCCAGATATCCAAATTCATCCTCTATCACATTGTTTGCCACTTTGACATACCCTCCACCATCTTCACAGATCACGGTACACCATTTGAAAATCAACACATCAGTGATCTCTGTGCTTGCCTCCATATCTATCACCGTTTCTCCAGTCCATATTTCCCACAAGGTAATGGCCAAGCTGAGGCAACTAATAAAACCATCCTAAAAATCCTCAAGAAAGTTGTCAATGATATTGGTCATGACTGGCTCTGTAGATCAAACTCACCCTATGGGCATATCACACTTCCTATCATACTCCTACTGGCACTACTCCATACTCCCTATTCTATGGTGCTGAAGCAGTCTTACCAATTGAGGTCGAACTACCCTCCCTCTAAGTATCACTAAGTGGCCTGATTGATGATGAAGATTACCGAGTGGCACGACTAACACAACTTGATCTACTAGATGAAAAGTGCCAGAAAGCTTATGATCACTTGATTGTTTACCAGAATAGACTAAAGAATAATTATAACAAGAAGGTCCACCCACACCAGTTCCAGGAAGGGGACCTTGTGCTAAAGGAAAATCAGAAAGTGGGTACTGATCGGGAAAAGAAAGGCAAGTTTGAAGTCACTGGCAAGGCCCATATGTTGTCACTGCATGATTAGGTTCTGGGGCATATCAATTCTCCACTCCTGAAGGAGAGCCATTGAATGATCCTACCAACATCATTCATCTTAGGCACTTCTATGCCTGACATCTGGCTGTGCATTCTAGTTATCTGAGAAAATCCATAAAAAGTATAAAAAGTCCTAAAGAAAGCACAAAAACAATATAAAATAGTCCTAAAAAAATCCCTAAAAAAATAGAAAAATGAAGCTGAAAAAATGGCTGTCCTCATGAAAATCTGGTAAACAGGCACTTGGGCAATATCAAAAACATCAAAAAGATCCAAAGAAATCAAAAAGAAAAATAAAGAGAAAACTTTTGTCCAATGGTGAAAACTTGGCAATCAGGCACCTTGGACAAGTATGCGTGATGAAAACCTGGAAACAGGCGTCACACATAATGGAATATTCCATTATCTATCAAAATCTCATTTCCTCCCATCACCGGCACCACATCTTCACTAACCTCAGCATTTCCCATATTCCCTGGCTGTTCGCATATCATACACACCAGTCCGAGGTGATCATTCTATCTCGTATCCTGAGATTTTGTACACATAATCTTGTATATTGTTGTCCATACATTGTATTATCCCAAACCCCAAGCTTCATTCCTATATATTTCTTGTGCACTGAGTTGCTCCTTGTGTCAAAAATGATACAATTGCACTATTAAAATCCTACGTTGGTTCTACAGTTTCTTCATAGTGCACATTTGATCAATCAATTTGGCAAGTCTCATCTTTATAGAAATGAGTCTATTGAGGATGTATCCTTCCTCTTGTCAACTTAAATCTAGATCATCATCATCTTTGGGTTCTTCTACGATGTATCTTTCCTCTTGAACTAATCAATCAGCATACTACACTATCACGTGCATCAAGACAAACAATATGATCCAATCAAATCTCGGCAGCAAACTTTGTACATAATCATTGTAACTAATCTCTTGTAATTAATCACTCAGTTTGATCCTTGTATATTCATGACATATTCAATCTTCTAGACATCGTGCTAACATCTTGAGTTTTTGTCCTACTAACATTCTCTGCCTGATCCTCCATAGTCCACCGATCTGGTTTATCAGTTGATTGTGACACACCAAAAATATGATTCCTATTGCACTCATTGTGCATCCATCGTGTCTGTTGCCTCTAGTATCATTATTGTATCTATCATTGTTCATTAGGATTAAGTTGCATTATTCATCATTTTAGATTCATTAGATTCATTATTAGATTGCATTAGATCCATCATTAGGTTGCATTGCATAATCTTACACAATTAACTCACCATTTATCATTGTTAAATCATTTAGCCTACATAATTAAAACATTTAGATTCATTATCATCTTGCATTGTTAAAAAGTCATTTTAGATTCATTATCATCTTGCATTGTTAAAAATTCATCTTAGATTCGTTATCATCTTGCATTATTAATTCATTTTAGGTTCATTTTGTCAATGTTAAGTCATCTTAGATTCGTTATCATCTTGCATTGTTAATCCATTTTAGGTTTATTTTCTCAATGTTAATCCATCTTAGATTCATTATCATCTTGCATTATTAATCCATTTTAGGTTCATTTTCTCATTGTTAATCCATCTTAGATTTATTATCATCTTCCATTGCTAATCCATTTTAGATTCATTTTATCATCTCACATGGTTAAGACATTTAGATTCATGTACCGATTGCATAATTAATTCAATTAGATTCATTTCATGTCTTGCATAGTTACTTCATTTAGATTCATTTTAGTCTTGCATTGTTAAAAAACTCATTTAGAAGCATTCATAAAATATCACATATATATTTGCATACATCCTAAAATCACATCACATCCTGCATTCACACACATCAGTACACAATGTGTCATACATATGCATCACATCCTGCAACAATCAAATGTCAATAATCATATAGGCATATGCATCAAAACATCATATAGATCATAGCATATAAAGCATATACCATGAACATCATAAGAGTCCTCATAAATCATGTATATATATATATATATATATCAAATGTTAATAAAATACATCACATGGACCTCGGTTCCAATATACATGTATGTCTCAAAATGAAAAAATGTGTCACATGATCCTCTTCTGAATCATGCCAATGGCTGTGAGGATCTACCTCCCTGCTCTGGTGGCAGACGTGGTGGCATACCCATAGATCCCTGTGATGCTGAGGTCCACACTGTGCTCTAAGATCGAGACCTCTTTGAGTAATCTCGCCTCTCTCCCTCAGGAACTAGCTGATGATACAATGCTCGATAGTGGGAAGCCTCTTTGCCTACCCTGTTCACATCTCTATGAGCTGCGAACGCCTCAGTTACAACCTGTCCCACTCCACCTATGACTGCCACCTGTCTGGCGATATCCCACTCAGCCCTATACGTCTCAACACGTCACTGTGTTGCATCCCTCTCAGAGGTCAATGCATGAATCTGCTCTGTGGCTTGCTCCATCTGTAGGGTCAGAGTATCCAACTGGCCTATAAGAGTACCTATCTCGGTATGTAGCTCTGTGGCATCATGTGTCAAGTCAGCCATAGAAAACTTAGTCAAGTCCACCCTACCCTATAAAGTGTATAGTGCACCCACAGCCCTGTCCTCCCATGTTGTCTTTGCAGTTAGTAGCCCCTATATTCAGGCGATCTCCATGTGAAGGCTCATATCTGACACCACCGCCATGTCTAGTAATCCCCGTAGTCTCACACACTCCATCTGAAGACTGTCTCGCTTAGCAATGACAGTATCATGAGTCTTTTGTGCTACGAATCCAACTGGTGGTCCTTGTGGTACCTGTGGTGGCACTGGTGGTGCCTTTGGTACCTGTGGTGGCACTGGTGGTGCCTGTACCTGTACCTATGGCTGCACCTATACCTATACTGATGGGGGCCCCTATGGCCCTTGATCCTGCCCATCCCGTGGTGGTGGCCCCTGATCTGGCCCTACCCTTGCCTGTGCCTTTGTACAAGGTCTAACCCGTCGATGTGGTCTACTCGTCTGACCTACTACCGAGGTCTCTAGGGTGTCTCCTATAGTTGTCTCATCATCCACATCCATATCACTTGTCAGCTGCTCATGAGTAGCCACCTGAGCGGGATCTGTGAGGTGCAATGGTGTGTGTGTAGCCCAACATACTTCGTACTCTAGAGTCATCCCTGCATCTGTGATGTCAGGACGTGCCACAAAGTCAAGATGCACTATATCCCTCTAGGATGCCCGCACTGTTAGGGCATCTGTGTATCTCCCCTAGGTACCTACTTCCTTGGTGACATAAGGATGTAAGGCATCCTCTGCCACCACCCCCTGCTGAAGACCAAACTGTCTCATCACCCTCTAGGGTCTGTACCTCTCTATCTGGTGGATGGTCCTCCCCAGTAAAAAGTAATCTGTCTAAACAAATGATAGGTATAGAAATTCCTCAAAACCATCCTCCACTCCTGTCACCCAGTCCATCATCCCCCATGGCTTGCATAGTCGGTATGGGTCTAGCAGAAAACCTGTACCTCATCTAGGAGTCACTGCCAATATCTAGTCTGGTCGATGGAGATGTATCTCAAAGGAAGCCTATATTTGCAGACATAGGGCTCTCCAGGCTATCACACCTCTCAAACTCTCATTGGCTAGAACACTACAATGTGCTCCCAAGCCCAAACTAACATCAATGTCATGCCTATACCCATGTTGTGTGCCCCGCAGTACGCAGCCATGTGAAGGTCATGGTATAGTTGTCCTAAGACAACATAACCCCAATAATAAGTGGTCCCCTCCTCTAGCATCTCTGCTAGTACTCGAGCCCATCCCATGCCAAAACCATGTCCCGCCAAGTCTGCTAACATGCACTCGCCAATCAATCCTGCCAGATATAGGGCTATCTGCTGTAACCTCCTATCGACGGCTGGCTTCCACGGCATCCACATCCTATATGTTGGAATCTTCCTCATCAGCCGCCTGAAAGAAATCTCCATGAAATGGTCACTATCCTCCGACCAGTACTGAGGAATCACCCCTCGGATGGGTATTCAAAGGATCCGCCAAACGTCCTCTAAGGTGATAGTTGCCTCTCCGGTAGACAGGTAGAATATGGTGGTATCACTGTGCCACCGCTCAATCAATGTGGTCATCATCCCATTGTGCACCCGTAGCCTAGGCCAACGGGGAACATAGTCCAACCCAACTAATGCTAAAAAACCCCAGTCCTCCTCTGTGAGTTGCAACTCCAACTCCATAGTCGGCGGCCAATGCTCTCGCGATCCGAAAGGTGGGAACTGCTCCTGAAAAATTTCAAACATCCACCATGTTAGTCACTTTTTCTTCTAGTCCTAGTCTAAACCCTCCAAAAATGGGGCATCCTATCCCTAGGTCTTTTGAAAACCCATCCCCAGCCCCCGTCGGGTCCCTCCATTTCCATTCCCTTCAGTGTTTTCCCTTTTAGGTGCAGACGTCGGTTCAGCCAAAAACGTCGGTTCATACACCGGCGTCTCCAATGTCTTTCCCTGCAGACTGCCATCTTTGCAAATGGGGGTCTGGGTCCAGTGTCTTCAAAAATGTTAGTCCAACACCGACGTCTGTAGAGCCACCTATTTGGGGACCGACATCTACAAAGACGTCGATTCATGGATCAGCGTCTGCACAGACGCCAGTTCAAGAACCGTTGTCTCCAATCTGAAATCATAAATACCCCTATTTGTTGCCCCCTAACCCCACCCAAAGCATTAAATAACTTTCACAATAACAAATGTGCGGCCTCGGATAGGTCACTCACCGGTACCGGTCACTCTATGGACCTCCCGTGTGTGCGCACGCACTCCCCCAACTACCCCTTCATCCTCTCATCAGCGATCTTTTCACTCCAGAGCTCAGTTTCACTATTCACTATTCATAAATGACCTTCTTTACACCCCCCGGCCCTCTTATAATCCTTGTTTTCTCCAAAAAATTTGCCCACCCATTTCCCCAACCCCCATGTATATTTTTGTATAAATCATTCTATTGTACAGCTTGAATAGGCATAAAATCCCAAAAAAATTTAAAAAATTCAAAAATCCAAAAAAATTCAAAAAAATTTCAAAAATTCTAAAAACATCAAATATTCTCAAAAATCATGCAATAAACACTTCACTCTTTCTGCCTCATTCCATATCTTCATTTTCACTGAGGTTTTGACTCATGTGACTCTGATCATATTTTTCACAAAATCAATTTTGCGACCGACCATCCTTGCTCCCAATCGTGTTCATAGCTTTTGCCAGCGAATATCTCTTTTATCAAATCCAATCCAATCCTTGCCCATCAGGATGCATCCTTCTAGCGTCGGCTTATCAAATCCTTCCTCACATCAATCCTATTCATGGAAAAAACTTTGGACTGAATGACTGCTTGGTCATGAGGCCTTCTTTATTAATTTTATCTTTCTGTGTCAGTTTCCACCTACTCACCACTACCTCGATCTGCTATATCTTGGTGCGTTGTGACGGGTGGCTCCTAATACATGTGTCTTTTGTAGTGTGCTTTTGTTTACACATCTAGTCCACGCAAAGGAATCTTATCATCAATGTTTTCTAACACCTGATGCATGCCTCCTATTGCAATATCAAAATTGGATGTGCTCTCCATATTTTTTACACACAAATGGATCCCCAATGCTCATTAGCTGCATTTAATTTCATTTGCATTTGCATTCTTAGCTGCATTCTTAATTGCATTTGAGAAGGCTTCTATTTATTCCCTCCTCTCCCTTTCTCCTTCTTGTTGCATCCTTTTTCAAGAAAATTCCACAACATCATCTTCGTTGTGTTCTTTTCTCGAGGGGGCACAACCCTGTACCATCGTTGCTTCAGCACGACTCCTAGAAACCCTCTTCCTCTAGGGCAACTTATTTCCTTGTCTTTGATGTAACGTCACTTGCGATGCCACGCCAAAGAGGGGCAAAATGTAGACGTCCAAAAATATTAATATTACATTCCCTCTTATTCCTCTAACTATTTAATTTAATCAATTAAATAGTTTCATTTGCTAGTATTTATCAATAACATAAATACTATTCTAATGTATTTCATTTAAATACATTTTTCTCATAAAATCTCCTT
>MU227255.1:500731-514096 GCA_018584345.1 Thuja plicata | reverse complement strand
AACTGTCCTCTGATCTTGCTTAAAGGGTGATTCCTAACCTTTTTAAGGCTAATGGAATGCTCACCCACATGGGGAAATTCTCTCCAAAAAGGTCACCCATTCCTCTTTAATTTCTTCTTACAACTTTATCTCCCATTTGGAAATATTGAGCTACTCAATATTAAATACCAATTTTGACTTAAAATTGGCCATATTTTCAAATCTATGTGTCCCTTATGTGGCTCTTATGTGGATGTCACATAGGTGCCACTTCATCCAAGCCTCTTCCTCTCTCCAAAAAATCTATAAATAGAGGCCTTCTCCTCTCCATTTTGCATCTCTCAATTTGCATTGTTATTATGTTAGAATTTCTTTAGAATTACATTGCTAGTTTTCATAATCATGTCTTTAAGCTTAATTCACGTAGATATCACATGTTAGGCTTAAAATTTGGTGAATGAATCTTAGCTTTAATCTTGTTCGTGCATATCATTTCATAGTTTAGATATATCATCTTGGAGAAGATTTGAGACTAGTTCTTCATACTATCTCTTGAATCTCTCTTCTTACATATTAAGATCTTGCATTTGCATTGGGGATCATTGCAATTTGTGTGTTTGAGAGAGCACACCTACATATATTTATCAAGAGAAAATCAATTAAGTAGTAATAGGGTGCAATTTACTTATTTTAAGCTCAATCTGATGTTATGTTGAGTTCTTTGTTGCTTGCTTGCTCTTTCATGTGTCTTTGAATCGATTGTATGTGCTAACACCACTAACGTTTTATGTTTGTGCTTGCTCCCAACAGATTGAAGAATTCACCGTACTACAAGACCAAATAAGGTTTGAATTATTTTACTGCTTTAACCAAGGCATATGCTTGTTTCTCCATCATCTCATAATTCAACTCTGTAGATTGGAGGGATTTAGTTAAAAATGCAATGGGATTCTCATAACCCTCCTCATCATTTTGTAACAATATAACAACAATTGTGTGAAAAGATGCAGAAGAAAATAATGAGAATGGCTTACTGTAATCAGGAGACTTTAAAACAGGTGCATCTTGAACTGTCTTTTTTTATTTTCTCGAAGGCAAGTTGTGCTTCTTCATCCCATTTAAAATTTGCATCCCTTTTCAATAACTTAATGATAGGTTTTACAATCTCTACAAAGTTAGCAATAAATCTTCTTACAAAATTAATCTTCCCTAAGAAATATTGTACCCCTGTAATATTCTTTGGAGCAGTGGCCTTCTAAATTTCTTCTATCCTCTCTGGGTCAATTCTTACTCCATCTTTTGACACTATATGTCCCAGCAGCTTTCCTTTTGTTACGGAAAACTGACATTTTCTAGGATTCAGGGAAACACCATATTCCAAAGCCTTATTAAAAAAAAACTCTAGGTGTCCACAATGGTCCTCTACTTTCTTGGAATATGTTGTCAAGTCATCTTGGTAGATTACCATGAATAAGTCAAAAAATTCTTTGAATGCAACATCCATGGCTCTCTGGAAAGTTGCCCGTGCATTTATAAGACCAAAGGTCATTCTAATGTACACATATGTCCCCCATGGAGTAGTAAATGCATTTTTAAATTTTTTTGGTCCTTTAACTTATACTTGGTTGTAGCTTGAAAATTCATCCATCATTGATAACAGTTCACAACCAATAACTTTGTGCAACATTGCCTCCATGTTAGGTAAAGAATAATTCTCCTTTAGAGATGAAATATTTAAGTTTCTAAAATCAACACAAAGCCTTATATCACCATTCTTCTTTCTGACTGGGACTAAATTAGAGACCCAAGTTGAATGTCTTATGGGTTGAATAATCCCTGCATACTTTAATTTCATCAACTCTTGTTGCATTTTGGGAGCCAATAATGGGTTGATTGGTCTATGTTTTTGTCTGAATGGTTTAGCTTCTTGTTTTAGTGGGATCTCATGTTGAAAAAGTTCTTCCCTATAGGCTTTCAAATCCTCATAAGAACAGGAAAATGCATCCTTATGTTTCCTTAATATTTTTATTAGATTTGATCTAACATGGGAAACTAACCTCTTTCCAATATACACTATTTGAGGAGTGGTTTCTGATCCTAGATTTACTTCCTCCAAATCCTCAACTTTAGCATTGCTAATTTTTTATAACTGATCATCTTGATTATTGAACAATGCTTCTAATTCTATTATCCCTTTGGGAATCTGATTAGAATGCAACTGAACAACCTCATTTCCCATAACCATATCCTTTCCATCAATTTCCTCAACTAGAGAGTTACAATCTATACGTTGGTCTTCATAATGATCAAGGCACTGCATAAATCTAAGAATATCTTGGTCATCCTCAAAAAATTTCCAATTGTAAATATTATCAGGGACAACTGGTCTATTTTTAACTTCCACTATTGATACCCCTCTTAAAGTCAAATTACCATGTTTTGGAGCAACATTAGCTAGAAAATCAGCCATGATATTTTTTGACCTCTCTATCCATACAATGTTAAAGGAATCAAAACTTTCAATCTGATCCCAAATAGAATATTTGTACATTTTTAGTCTATCATTTTTTATAGCATATTTGGATCTAATTTGTGCTACTACAAGCTCAAAATCACCATAAACTTTTAAACATTTAATTCAAGTCTTGGTAGCAATATCTAACCCCAAAAACAAGGCTTCATATTCAACATTATTATTTGTACATTGGAATGATAACAAGAGAGAGTATTTGAATGTTGTACCTTATGGGGAAATAAATAAGACACCAACTCCTGATCCCTCTTTAGAACAGGCTCCATCAAAATATATCTACCATAAACCATTCTATTGTGTAATCAGCTCTTCAACGAATGGATCAACATTTTTGCATTGTGGAATAATTTTCTCTATTCTAAAGGTTTCCATGTCTGTATCTACAAAAAAATTGATGTCATTATTTTCACTTAATTCAATCACATGTGCAGTTCTACTTTCTCTGGATACCTTGACATTATTACCAGCAATGTTAAAAGTAGCAAAAGATAGATCACATTGAATACTTCCCCCCATAGAAGCACTCCATTTTCTAGATAGAAACATACCATAATGAGGTGGGATATCAACCACCAATACACTTATTGTTAACACTGTATCAGGACATATTGCTAACTTATAAGGTAAATCCTCAATAGTACCAATAACAAGGATTTCCCTAGAATCCATTTCCTGACATCTCCCTTGAGTGTCAACTTGTAATCCCATTGATCTCATTATTTCTGCAGGCATAACAGTGTTAGATGCTACAAAATCTATCATACACTTTTTAAGTATCTTACCATGAATAATTAGAGATAATAAAAAGGGATCAACAATTCCTAAAGAAGTATTTCTATTTAAATAAATCTAAAGGATTTCTAAGATCATTCCTTCAGGTTCTTTTCCCTTGTTGTTAGACTTCTTTTCAACACCTTCTAGTTTTTGGAATCATATTGGAGAAAAACTCTTTAGTACTGTGAGGAATTTTTCTTTATGTTCCTTAATTCTCATCATTTGTAGAAATGGAACCTTGACAGTCATTTGTGACAGACACTGACCCATATCAATGGGAGTATATTTTACATCAAAGGACTTTTGTTTTTAAACAATGATATTATTATCCTCTACTTGAATGTTTAGAGATGACTCTTCCTTCTTTGATTTCTTATTTTCAACCTTAGAAGGGGAAGAATTTTTTTATGGTATTTTATCTTTTCCCTCATGTACAATGTTTAAATCATTTGCTTTGTTTACAATTTTGACCTTTGGTTTACTTACATTTTCAACAGGTCCTTCTTTCTTTTGTGTATACTTGGCATATGCTCTGCTTTCTTTGATAAAGATGTCAACTGGTTGGCTACCTACATCACCAACTACTCTATTCCTCAAGTTATATTTACTTCTTGCCTTAGTTACCAAATCAGCAATGATTCTCCCTCTTTCTTCATTAGAAGGTTTTCTCACTATTGTAGATTCCTAACTGTTTTGAACATAGCATCTTATATTATCAACCTCTTCGTCTTCACTATCATAAAAAAAATTGTTGATGATATACTTCTATTCTACCTTCTGAACCATACATATCATGGTTCTCAACTTCATTATTAGAGTCTACATCAGGACATGCATAAGAATCATTCATAACACAACCACTATGCTCAAATAACTCACCTTCTTCCACTTCTTGTTCTTCACTATCTTTTATGCCTAGAGAAACAACACAAAAGTCAGGATTATGTGGGGCTTGACAAGCCTCACACAAATAAGCATCACTGCACATGTTTATAGAATTTTTTTGCAAAGGATCAGGAGTCTTATTATCATACGTGTCCTTTCTTGGTGGGATAATAGGTTTCCCAACTTTAAATTGGGTACCATATGGGTATTTTTGCATCCTATTTTGTGGATTATAACTATTGTAGGATGACCTATTATTTTATGGAGCTTTATAATCTTCATATTCTGATTCCTTTTGGTTTCTCCTACTAAACCATGTATCATCCCTTCTACCCAATTTTCCTGACACTCCTCTATTCATTTCTATATTCATCATTGTTTTATAAGCATCAGTAAGGCTTCTTGGATTCTTGTCTCTAAGATAATACCCCATTTTAGAATAAAAAGCATTCAAATATGTAGCCAAACATACCTTTTCATAAAGTTTGATCTTCTGGAAAAGCTTATGCATGGCTCTTTGGAACCTTGTATTAAATTCAGTGACTTCCTCATTGAAATTTTTCTTTATACTGTTAAATTCATTTAACAAGAATCCCTCATTTGTTTTATCACCATACTGATCTTTAAATAAATCTATCAATTCATCCATAGATGCTACAGATCCATTAGATAACCCTCTAAACCATTCCCTAGCATCTTCAACTAAGGATCGAACAAAAAGTTCCATTAAGACATAATCATTATTAATGTTTAGGTCATCTATGATATCAAAATAAATTCTTAAATGTACTTCTAAAGAAATAACATTATTTCTCAAAAACTTTGAGAGTTTCTCCCCAATATCATTTGGTACTATATTAGGGTAACTAGGAATACCAATGAAAGTAAATTGTTTGTACCTTTCTGGATGAAGTGGTTTCCTTTGAAATCTATCATCATCCTAGAAAGTGGCAGCTTTGGGTTTTGAAGTTGTAGTAGTTTCAACACCAGAATGGGAATATCTAGAAGAGTGCAGGAAATCAATCTTCTTCTTAATCTCCAAAGTGGAGCCTCTATTTCAACTTTCTCTAGTATTTTGGCCATAATTTCACTCTCCCTTTTGGATTTCTCAAGGTCAATGTCTAACTTAGACATGTGTTCTAATGGAGCTTTGTGAGTTTTTGGTTCATCTATTTCACTTCCTGTCACTTATTTCTTTCCCTTGTCTTTAAAAGATTGAGAACCAATACTTTGGTGAGTGATTGGTGTCTCTTGATCTCTATTAGACCTTTCAATATTTTTTGTTTCTTAATGTCTTAATGATCTTATTCTTAATTTATCAGCATTTCTCTGATCTTGTTTTATCTTTTTTAAATCTTTCTCTCTTTTCTTTTGTTGAATGATGGCCAATTGTCTCATCAAAATTCTTTCTTCTTTAGCAAGTTCATCAAAGGGAACTTCAGAATCTGAATTGATATTATCAGTCCCCTCTCTTTCACTAGAAATACTGCTATTTGCATATGTATCCAATCCCAAGTCAGGGGCTTCTTCATATTCTGATGTGTTTCCCTCATGAATGGATTGGGTTGAATCTTTTCTCCTAGTGTTTTCCTCTTATTTTCTTGGAGATGAGTTATCTATATTAGCTTGGTTCTTCTTTTCTCTCCAAGACATTTTAGTCCTAGAAGTAGTTGGAATTCCATTTTTCAATTCAACTTCAGGGTTCTCTTTTACTCTTTATTTGGTATTCATATTGAAAGGGATGTGTATGAATTTTCAAAATTACTTAGTCCTGATTATAGAGGTTTCTTTTGAGTCGCCACCCAAAAAAAGTTGGGAAAATACAACACAACCAAATATGAATATTATAAGAGTAACTTAGATGGGAAAACTCAAATGTACACTGAATCAACTTTTAAAAAACCAGAGATTGTTGTTAAGTTCAACAAGATTTTATAATCTCTATCCCCAGTAGAGTCGCCAATTTGTTAGGTCATTTTCTTGCAAGATCTTAAAATAGTATTAATGCTTAAACCTTATACCTCCAAATTCTAACTCATGCAAGACAAAGCTTAATTGATGAGGACTAATTCCTCCTACTTTGAGATCCACAAACTCGGGCGGGTATACCTTCAATAGATTACTGATTCTCAGTATCTGTAATAGTGGATTAGGGCTTTCACTGATTGGATAATTGTTTTTTACTGTATTAATTGATAAATAAATTTGCAGAGAACAATAATCAACTTAATACAAATCTTAACAAGCCAAACTATGATCTTAACAATAGAAAATATCAGTGAAATAAGGATTCTCATCCTTCTTTTTTGGAGTTCTTAACTCAGGAAGGTTAACTAGTGATTCTCTCTTTAAGGAATCAACAAACTAAATTGTATCTTCTAACACAATTACTTAAGCATGTATATTTTTGTAACTGAAAAGTGAATGATTGATTTCTTTAATATTTGATGATGATTTAACTGCTTGCCAAACCCCAAACTAGTGCTTAATTATTGGGCAAAGAGTCAATATCAAATATAAATCCACAGTAAACTAATTAATGGAAACACATGTAGTTTAGATAGAATTCCTTACAAAATACATTTTCACTCCCACACCCTTGTATCAGATCCTTACACCAATGTTTAACTCTCTGGAAACACTTATAAGAATTACTCTTTCCTTGAAAGAAACCTACAAGTAATTGCACAATCACCTTGTAACTGGTATATTTAAGATGCCTTACAAATTAAACATACAAGAGATTAAACAGAAATATAAAGAGACAAAAAATGATATAGAATAGAAACTGTACTGTGTTTTATTAATATGTCACTGCTTCAATACATTTGAAAGACTAAAAGCTTAAAAACTCAGATAAAAATGAGAAGTCTGCCTTGCAGTTGCATTTTTCACCATCCTTGCAATTATGTTCTTTCTTGCTATTTATAGAGTCTTAGCCATCTTGTAATCCTTAAACACTAAAGATGCAACAAGCTTTGAATGGCTTAGACCTAACCCTAAAAGATACTAGAAGATAAAATACAACATAACCTTCAAGCGGTGGAAAGACAAAATACGAAGACAATCAGATTTGATCTTCAAATATTTGATAGTTGGCACCTTAGTCTGTATATGTTTTGGATAACTTCTAGTAGTTGTTGCAAGACCTAGTGACCGCCATTTCATGCTAACTTAAACTAGTCTTTTTAATAATTATTCTCCCTATTCTCGTAGGTCAGGTGCCAGGTGTCTCTTCACTCCTTGTCCATTATGTCTAAGTCAACTATTGCAGGATTATTTTTCTTGGGCTTCATGAGAAAATCTCATGATGCAACCTCTACCTCTGTAGGCCAATTCAAGCTTTGAATGCTTTTTAATTGTGCCTTTTGTCTTTCCCATTTTGCATCTATAATGCTCTTGACATCTGTAACAAACTTATTAAATTCAGTTTTGGATTTGAAGGCCTCATCTAAGGTCTCAATAAATCTTTCCATATCTAATTCACCAGTGTCTGACATAAATACCTCTTTATTAGGCAAGAAGGTATCAAATTATCCTCTCCATACTTTTATTTCCTTAATCTCATCACCTTCTCCCTTTATTTGAGGAATAAAATTATTATATCTCGAGTCAGACATGTTTATTCTAGCCTCAATCTGATTTTCCTTGCCCTTGAAGAAAGACAAGGTAACCCCAATGTGCTCAATCTCCTCACCCACTTGACACACAATCTCAGGGAGATCTACCCTGAGTTGTTGTAGGGCTGCAAACTTTTCAAAAAAAAATTTCCTTACTGACCAAGTTCCAAACTAAGGATTTAAAATTGAAACATAATTATTTACCTCTATTTGTAGGCCAGGTAACTTGTTGTAAGCACAATATACTAAATCAACTTTGTTTTTTAGGTCATTGATCCTATGTTGCAAGATATTCAAAAAGGCTTCCAAAGCCACTTTATTATGATCATTTTCCTTCTACTCTGTTTCCTTTGAAATATCCCATGTATCCTCAGTTTGTACTAGGGAATCCACAACTTGCTTAGGTGAAGCGGGACTAGTCTCAGGGATTTCTTGTAATTTCACATTTAATTCTACCACCAACTTCTCTAATGCATTGATCTTTATCAAGCATAATTCTCTATCTTTCACTACAACACTTGCTTCATCAAACAATTTTTGATATCTCTTTGACATCTGTTCAACTTTAGCTTCATTTAGATGAGAAAAATGAGTAAGGGCCTGTGATATTTCTAAATCTCCAATATTATGGATAGACCATATGATATTATGACCATATGATCTTATCCCCATCCATTTTTTCTTGTACATTGATTAGTGATGGATTTTGTGTCTTGGGAGCTAGAGCCCACATGGCTAACATTCTAGATTGCGGATTATATCAACATCCCCTAATCATTTCTTCCACCTATGTTTCTGAAGACAATTTTATATCAGGATACCTTCTTATTTGGTTAATGATAAATGTTGATGCAAGATCCCAGCCAGGCACCAATAACATCCCACTAGACATAACCAATTGTCTAGCTTCCTTAGGTGTCATCTTTTTTGATTCATGATCATAAGCCTGCAAAGATTGCAAGGCTTCATTTGGCACTTGGTCACTCCCTATTAAGTGTAGCTGTGATCCCACTTCTTGCTACCTCTTCTAGATCAAAATTTTTTTAAACTCTTCTATTTTAATGAAATCATCATCACTCAAAAATATCTCTTGTTGAAGTTCTCTCTCATCCTGACACAGTAAAAGAGGTATTTCAACATCTTCTTCTACATCTTCTCTTTTCTTCTTTCCTTCCCTTATAAATTTCCTAAGATGATGATCATAAGCCATGTTTCTAGTGATTAAAGCATTTGCCTTATCCCTTTTCTTCTTTTGTGCCTTAACATCAAAAGGCTCCCCTGTTTCCACTTTATGTTTCTTTTTGGGAGATTCATTTGTCACCTTAACCTCAGGAACTTGAGTAATATCCATTATTATGTTTTCCTCTGTTGAGGGTGCCTGATCCATTGGAGAAGAGCTATGCACTAAATAACTATTGTCTCTATACTCTAAGGAAGAGTGCTTGTTAGGACCTCTTTCCTTATCTTCTATTAGTTCCTCAGGTTGGTTACACAATGTACCATAAGATTCTATCATCTTTTCAAGTCTTTGCAACTAAGGAACTTCTAGAAAGTAACATTCAAAAGGGATCCCTTTTTTCTTAATTTGTTGCTCCAGATCAATTATCTCTTGGAGCTTATCTTCCCTCGCAACTTCATCATCTTCTAAGATGTTCCTTATGAGGTCCTCCTCTATACCCTTTTGTATTTGGAATGGTTGGTGTCAAGAGTTTCTTTGCACTTTTACTAAAACCCTCTATGTCAACATACCTATATAAGGATACATTCATTCTAAAATGACCCAACCATCTATTTACTAAGTCCAATGCCCTCTTGCCAATTGTTAAGTTGTAAACTTTAAACTATCAGGGTGTAAAGGCACCATTTCTATGTGGAGCCAAATGCTCCTTATCAGTCAACATCAACTGCCAAATCAACTCTATAGTAGTTATCATTGGTGGCACATGATATGGAAGTATATGTGGTGACTGGGAGCAACCATAAACCATTATTAAAGTAAAATCTTTGTTATAGTAGAAATATCCCCAGTTATGCTCTCCAGTCCACTTATCCACAAACTGACAAGGCCTAAGAAGCTGCAATACCTTGACTGGAAATCTTGTCATGTTTACTCCTAAACAACTTAGAATTGGATACATCATCCAATTATGGAATGCACAAAATTCATTTTCCCTTGATGTATAATTCCAAACCCTCAACCAGAGTTGTATAGGATTGGATTATCCTTGGAAGAATCTCCTAGGTCTAAAATTTTACAGGTCCATGATATTGAAATTATAAAACAAAATCAAATGCATCAATAAAGAATACTACAAGAATTTAGGACTGGGTTCCTTTTTCTAAATTTCTATGAACCCCTTATGCATTCGGTCAATAAAATACTTGATATAATCATAATCTATGCTAACATGTGGACTCAGAAGATCCAAAACAATCATCAGAATATCTGAAGATATCATGTCACTACCCCCATCCACTCCTAAAACTCTACATAGTCCATAGGAAATATATTTCATATAAAAAGATAAATCCTTGTAGAAATAGGGTGCAATGTAATTTTGTATGGCCACTATATAATTTCTGGTATTTTTGGGCACATGACCTTGAATCAACTTAGCCACAATGGAGGCTTCTCTAACATACCTATTTGTTAATGCTTTTAGGTCTATTTCTGTAGTGTAGGGGTTGTAAATGTTGAAAGGCTTTCATAAAAGATACCCTATCTCGAGTAACTAGGGTTGTTCCATCATACTTCTTGATGGTCTTAGAGATGGTATCATATCTACTTGCCAACTCAAGCAACAAATCTACATCTACAAAGATGCCTGGCACTATTGATTTGGCTAACCCTGATGTCCATGGGTTTGAAACGTGAACAAGACCATCGCTATTTATGAAAGTAATTAAAAAGATGGTATCTAGAAGCATCAGGAATATTAGCATCTCTACAATATGACATATTATCACCAAGGTATTCATCATTTAACTTTTTCCCCTAATTATTTCTTGGTAGTAGAGTCACAAATTCATTGGAGTAATTCCTTTTTCCTTTATGATCATCTTTGGCATCTCCACTCTTTCCACTGGTTGAAGCCACACTTACTGCTTGACTCATCTTTTCTTCTCTTAACTGAACAATGTTGATCAAATGCTTGTTTCTTCACACTGCAACCCACACAAAATTGTTCTTCTGAAAACACTAACACTCACGTACTCTTTAGCTTGGTTTTCTAGAAATTTGGTAAACTAAAATGAGTAATGGGAATGCTTATGTATTCCTAAAAAATCAATGCACCAGTCTATTCAATATCATGAATTTGTTAATTTGTTATTCAGACAGTTCTTCCATTACTCTACATGCTTTGATATCAATTTATCTTAGCCATGGCATCTGAGTTTGACAGGTGATCAATTTTGAAAAAGGCCAATTGGGACAAACATGAGTACTTTTTTCAGTTTAAAAAATCTTATTATATGTGAAATAAACTCTATACTTGATACGATTGGCTCACATTATTTCAACTCAACAAACTTCATACATGCTATCACAATCCTTTTGTTTTGATTGGCTAGCTACTATACCTCATGGTGTGAGACAAAACCCTTATTACTTTACCTTACTCTTACTCCAATTCTCTTTGGCGAGCATGCGATTATTCTATCTCCTTATCGCTGAGAGTTAGCCTTAACTCTGGTTTTATCATGAGATTTAACGCGCACCCTACAATATGAAATCTATCAATGATTTAGATCTTTCATATTAACCTTGATTTCACCTTTACTTAACCTTCTTCCTTTTATAGATTGAACAACTGAAGAAACTTGAAGTCACTGAACTTTCTGGCTTACCATGAGTTTAGTTAGAGATTATGCGACCATCATTAGATCCTCTTTTAATCTGATGGCTCACGTTAAATATCTCATTTATTTTGTACTTAATGCATAATTTGAGAGACTATATGAATATCTTTATATCATCTTTAATGCAAAGGCTCATGCTAAATCTCCTAAGCTTTATCATTAACCTTGGTTTGTAATGAGACTTTGCGACTGCAAGCTATCTCTAAGTTGCGGGATAAATTTCCTAACCACGGGTTTGCTTTGATACTTTACGCAGGCCATAGATCTCTGGGATGACTTAAACACATGTCAGCATCTGAATCATTATCTCTGAGCCACTAGATAATCTTTGACTTTTTGACTTTTGTCAGTGACTTAACACTGACCTTCAGATCTTTTCTCATCTACGGTTCAAATTTTCCCACTGCAAACTTCTGTTAGCCTTGACTTAACCTTTACTCAACATAGTTTATATGGAGACTTAGTGACTAACTGAATCTCATTGTCACTAAAAAAATTATCTAACTCAAGGTCTATTTAGATATTAAACTCTAGCCTTTAGATCTTTCCTCAATCTGACAGTTATTGTTTGATGTAAATGCCCAGGTCTAGTTGTTACCGACAGTCAGCTTGACTGTGCTCTAAGGTCTCTTGTGTTAGAATAGTCCCGAAGGATAACTGAGAGGGGGTGAATCAATTATCAGTTACTTCAATCACTTTTTACTTCTTTAACATTAGTGTACAACAAAGTAAATGCATAATCAGATAACACAGTACTCAAAACACAATTTGATTACGGGGAAACCAAATGGTAAAAATCCCGGTGGGAATTAGCACCCACAATAAACTATACTTGTTTTTAGTAATCCCTGTTAGAAGATATTTCAACCCTGTTAGGAGTTGTACAATACAATGCAATAATTATAGTGAATTGGTTAAGGGTCATACCCTATTAGGAGTCTTTTACAAGTAACCTTGTTAGGGGTGGTGGACTCACTGTCCAAAATCTCACTGCTTGATGGTGAAGGCTACAACCTTCTAAATAATAGATATGCACTATATTTGATGATGAACTATAGAGTAGACCTTTTGTCTTGATCAATTCTAGTGTATTACAATCTTTCATTTCTTCTTCACATAGATCCTTGATGAATGAACCAACTCTGATAATCTACTCTGTACATCTTTCTTCACATTTTGTATCATTCACACTTGGCGTATCACAATTGAACTCCTATAAGTATCTTCTCCAAATTAGAAGGTCATGTCAACTCTTAGAAACACTTCATCAATATCTTTGTCAGCTTAACTAAGCACGCAAACAATATTAAGTCTACGCAAGTCAATGCTGAACAGACATGACGCTTCACTGAGTCGGCCTCACCAAATTAACCATAACTTTGCAATCATCTTGAAACATGTTTGGCGCCTTTGGATGTGTATCATCAACTCATAACTAAACATGAATATACACACACATATCTTGAAGATAGGTGCAACTCATGTAACACATTATATATGTCGGCCCTAAACAGTTATACTTCCAGAACTGTAACTGTTAATAACAGAATTGCATAACTTTACTAAAACATCATATATGGGTCTGTGTGTATGAACATAACATAATAAACATGTCAAAAACATGTATCTATCCACGCAAGTCTTCATGTCATCATTTAGATAAGTTCATATAGAATTACTACTGTGTATTATATGTTGTCATCAATGACAAAC
>MU227255.1:474477-496204 GCA_018584345.1 Thuja plicata | reverse complement strand
ACTTGGCTCTGTTACCAATTGTTAGAATAGTCCCAAAGGATAACTAAGAGGGGGGGGGGGTGAATCAGTTATCAGTTACTTCAATCACTTTTTACTTCTTTAACATTAGTGTACAACAAAGTAAATGCATAATCAGATAACACAGTACTCAACACACAATTTGATTGCGGGGAAACCAAATGGTAAAAACCCCGATGGGAATTAGCACCCACAATAAACTATACTTGTTTGTAGTAATCCCTGTTAGAAGATATTTCAACCCTGTTAGGAGTTGTACAATACAATGCAATAATTCTAGTGACTTGGTTAAGGGTCAGACCCTATTAGGAGTCTTTTACAAGTAACCTTGTTAGGGGTGGTGGACTCACTGCTTGATGGTGAAGGCTACAACCTTCTGAATAACATATATGCACTATATCTGATGATGAACTATAGAGTACACCTATTGTCTTGATCAATTATAGTGTATTACAATCTTTCATTTCTTCTTCACATAGATCCTTGATGAATGAACCAACTCTAATAATTTGCTCTGTACATCTTTCTTCACATTTCATATCATTCACACTTGGCATATCACAATTGAACTCCTATAAGTATCTTCTCCAAATTAGAAGGTCATGTCAGCTCTTAGAAACACTTCATCAATATCTTAATTGGCTTAACTAAGCATGCAAACAATATTAAGTCTGCGCAAGTCAATGCTGAACAGACGCAACGCTTCACTGAGTCGGCCTCACCAAATTAACCATAACTTTGCAATCACCTTGAAGCAAGTGTGGTGCCTTTGGATGTGTATCATAAACTCATAACTAAACATGAATATATACACGCATATCCTAAAGATAGGTGCAACTCATGTAACATGTTATATATGTCAGACCTAAACAGTTATACTTCCAGAAATGTAACTGTTAATAACAGAATTGCATAACTTTACTGAAACATTATATCTGGGTCTGCGTGTATGAAAATAACATAATAAACATGTCAACAACATTTATCTATCCATGCAAGTCTTCATTTCACCATTCAGATAAGTTCATACAGAATTACTACTGTGTATTATATGTTGTCATCAATGACAAACATACAATCAATCAACTGCTTAGAATCAAATCTCCAACATCTTACACAGACCTTATAGGGTATTGTTTCACCCCATCTTAAGGAAGTCACTAAGATCTTCACCTCAAGTGCCCTAGACCAGGATTACACTATAAAGATACTATTTTATGCTATATAACCCATTAGGATAGGTTCATTCCCCAAGCTAAACCAGGGATTTTCACCTGAGGAACACAACAATACACACTGCACAGGGAATCCATTAAATATGTTCTTTCTTATTCACAAGAACTAGAATATTGTAGGATGATACAATTTGTGTCTATTTCCTTCTCTAATCTATTTATATTCATCTATCTTAACTACAAAAGCTTTTCAGCTATATATACATCCATCAAAATATATCCCAAAATATCTGATACTCATGGACAACTTCAACCACCCTGCAAAGGAAGCAAGATTGAGAAATAAATAACCCTTCCAGAACAAGAATAGGTGTCCCCAATCATTTGAGCAAAAATTACATGTAGAGAGTCATTACAAATGACCCAGATGGTCACAAATGTCACATCCCACATTTCCTGGGTCGTTAACCGACATTATCGAGTGCCAGTGTTGACTTTTCAGAACAACAAAAACATTGTCAGATTCCAACCCCGAGTGTTTGATCACAAACCTGACAACAAACATAGTCATTGATGGTCATCACCAACAAGCATCGCTGATGAAAACTACCAACAAGCATCATCGACGAACAGGAACCATCGGACATTGCCGACGAGCAACACCGACGGACAGTAGCTTGACTTCTCACTTAGAAATGTTCCTAACCTTAGGTTCTCCTACACCATACTCCCCAAACAAAAATAAATCAACTTCCAGGTGATTGGAGTAATTCAAGATTGATGCCTAACTTCTTAAAATTGGTTTCCTGTACCCATGTAGCCTCTGAATTAGCTTTTCCTTTCCATTTGACCAGATGTTCCATATAGGTCTATCGTCTAGTTTGCTTGGCAACTCTTGAATTCAGGACTATGTCTACCTTTAGTTGTGGTGTAACAGGAATTTTAAGCACTTTGAGATCCTCAGTATCTCCTGTGAGATCATAATCTCCTTCAGGAATTGGACCTTTATAGGATACCAAATCTGCCACATTGAAAATAGGAGATAATCTTATGTCGGTAGGAAGATCAAATTTATAAGAATTAGATTTCTCTGATACCAATCTAATGTAAATGCCCAGGTCCAGTTGTTACTAAAAGTCAGCTTGACTGTGCTCTAAGGTCTCTTGCACAGACTTTATAGGGTATTGTTTCACCCCAGCTTGAGGAATTCACTAAGATCTTCACCTCAAGTGCCCTAGACCAGGCTTACACCATAAAGCTACTATTTCATGCTATAGAACCCATTAGGATAGGTTCATTCCCCAAGAAAAACTGGCGGTTTTCACCTGAGGAACACAACAACACAAACTACAAACAAAATCCGTTAAATATGTTCTTTCTGTTATGTATGTGGAGCCTAATCAGACTTAGTTTCTTTTGGCCCGGTTTCCCCCCAGACTTATATATAGGGGATTGGGGGCAGTGCCCCCAAGCTTGGGGTCAAGGGGTAGAGCCCCTTGCAGGGTCCTAGGACATCAATTTTCTATTAGTCAGAGTATTTTTTTCCCTAATTAGGTTAGGTCAAAAATACTTGTGAAAAGGGCTTAGGGTTTCGAGATTTCATTGAATGAGGGATTTTTGTAGCTTCCTGTGATGGTATTGAGTTGCAAGTTTCTAATTGTAATCACTGGATGATAATAAAGACATTGGACTCACTGTTTGTGGATGTAGCCCAGAGATTGGGTGAACTACATTAAATCTATGTGTCATTGTGTTCTCTTCCGTGTGTTTATATTTGCATTTTTTTTCTTATTATTCTAACACTTTCTTATTCACAAGAACTAAAATATTACAGGATGATATGATCTGTGTCTATTTCCTTCTCTAATCTATCTATATCCATCTATCTTAACTGAAAAATCTTTTTAGCTATATATACATCCATCAAAATATCTCCCAAAATATCTAATACTCATGGACAACTTCAACCACCCTGCAAAGGCAGCAAGATTGAGCAATAAATAACCCTTCCAGAATAGGAATAGGTGTCCCTAATCATTTCAAGCAAAAATGATACATAGAGAGTCATTACAAATGACCCAGCTGGTCACAAACATCACATCCCACATTTCCTGGGTCGTTAACCGACATTACCGAGTGCCAACGTTGACTTTTTAGAAAAATAGAAATATCATCGGTTTCCAACCCCGAGCGTTAGATCACAAACCCAACAAAAAACATAGTCGCTGACGGTCATCAACAACAAGCATCGCCGACAAACACTACCAACAAGCATCACCGATGAACAGGAACCATCAGACATTGTCGATGAGCAACACCGATGGAAAGTAGCTTGACTTCTCGCTTAGGAATGTTCCTAACCTTAGGTTCTCCTGCACCATCATTGAATCTCTTAAAATTTTACTCATCTATACTTTTATCTCACATTTAAATGTTGGCCACAAGATCATCTTTGAATTTTACGGTTGTTGCAAGATCTCACAAACTTTTACTTAACCCTTATTTTCTTCAGAGATCTCGTGACTGAATAGATATAACCATATCTTAACCTTGATGAATTTGTGAGACTTCGCTACTAAATGGAATTCAAATTTTCTATATGATCTCTTAACTCAGGAGTTTATCTTAATACTTGATTCCCACCACAGGATCAACTTGAAAATCAACCGCTCACATTAAATATCCCAATCTTGTAAAGTATATTCTTTTCCTTCTGAGACCACGCGACCAAATCTTTGCACTGAGTCTCATAACAAAAGGGAATATTCATAAATTTTTAAGAGACTATGTGACTGACGTAAAACATAAAAAAAACCATATGACTTAAGTGATTTAAAATTTCTGAAAAAGGTAACTACAAATTAGAAGCCAATCACGAAGAACTAGGGTTTTTGCATTGACAAGGATAAAATTGAGCTATAACCTAGGGTTTTATATATTTCATTGATTTTATCACTTGGAGAACAACAGTTGTAGGGAAAATTTTATAGCACTTTGGATAGGAATTGATATTTTATGCAAGAACATCACTGGGAACCCAAAAAATTTAAAGCAAGATTTCAAAACTGGAAAAACAACCAACAAGATGCTCAATTACTCCCCATTTTTTCATTCTCAAGATTTCATGTCCATTTTCTTGATTCAGCTACCTATTACCTTCATTTTTAGCTTATTTTCCTCCTTCCTAAATCCTAATTCAAATTTGGGCCTCTTCTGGAGAGAATAGAACTCCTTTGGAATCATCTTCCTCGATGTTTGGCCCCAAATTCAGACAAGGGTCATGTCTTTAGGATTTAGCCAAGTTTTTCCTATGTCTGTCGACCTCCTCTAAGTTTTGAGCTCCAAAATTTTGTGAGAGATATATAAGAAACCTATCTCTCCTCATTTGGATATCTAAACTTAAGATTTCAAGATCTTTCCTACAATTTTGCATCTAATCATTCCAAGGCAATATTCTCCATGGTAGCAAGTTTCTCTCCCATGATGGCTAAGTAGAGGAGTTCTCAAGCAAGAAAGAACATACTTTGTCCATCTACATGTACTCATTCCTCCATCCTTCAAGGAAAGAGTCCAGCAAGCATAAAAACATTGAAGATCTTTGAGGAGTATTCACAGATCTATGCATTTGTGAAAGGCATCCTTGATTCCAAGATTCAAAGTCAACATGAAACTACATACAATCATCTTCTTAGACATCACGATCTAAATATCAACTTATGAAGGTATCTACATTTACAAGGTAGAACTAATATTTACCTTACATACTTTCCTTATAAGAAATTTCATTTTTATTTTAAGATTGATTCCTTAATTGAGGGTTGACCAAGGAAAACCCATTCAACCAAACATTTTCCCCATTTTCTATGTGCAGGAATAAGTAGTGAATGCAACAGGACCAAATCCAAAAAGTACGAGATCTAATGGAAAGCCTGGAATTGAATTCGATTAAAAGTGATGGGAATGGGATATCTTTTTCACCCTCTTCCTGAGAATAGGACACCCTGAGAGACCTCTTCCTTGTAGATCAACTTGGAACAGAAATCACAGGTCAGTGTTGCTATCTAATTTTTTTTGGTACCTATATGTTATTGTTTGGTTTCTATCAGACTATATATCTCGAAACTTGTCATTTTTGTATATTTTTCCTTCTATCCTACACTATTCAATTATTTTCCCTTAATAAATGTATATATTACACAAAATAATGAAGGATCATTGCACCCACTGAGTGCTTAAATCCCACTTGAGCCTAGTGTGTCATCTTCCTTTTGATTGTGCAATAACTAAAGAATTGGTTAGGTGTTGCACTAGGGAATAATTCTAGAACCCATTGTTGTTTTCCCAACCCAATATTTTTTCTTTTTGTACATTTTGGTAAACCCGACTTATAAAATTTTGATTCTGATTTTGGTCTTAGATTTCCACTTTTCATTTGATGGTTAGATGTGTTATTTATTAGGATTCATGTGAAATTATGTGTCTTAATTACATTTATGTTGAATAAAATTAATGAATATTTGTATTTCTATCTCAATTTTTATAAGCATATCTCCCTTTCATTTATTTTTGTAGGAATGTCATAACATTGCCTCCTACCTATAACGTTCTGGTTAAGAGAAGTTGTAGACTTAGGATTTATTTTGATCTCAAATTCTCTATGTTTCTTAGGAATGTTGATGAAACAAATATGCCTACCAATGACATTATCACTATTGTTGAGAATTATTTTTACCACTATTCTCATGATGAAGATGAAACCTTAATATTGTCTCCTTCCCAAGTGCAAACATTTCCCTTGATTTTGAAAAATTTGAGCAATGGTTAGCTCTTGTTGGTGTTTAAAACTATTACACTGCAAAAAGAAACCAATATATCTTAAGACTGACTTTAGGAGTGGTTAGCTCCAAGTATGAAAGACCTGTAAGATAACTGGACCAACTATAGGGACAAGACTTCCCTCTGCACTTCTGTCTCTATAAAACCAAGGAGGGTACACCTAATCCAAACTAAACTCAATTCTTTACAACACCTTTTACTTCTGGATTTGAGAAACAGATAGATGGTAAGTAAGTACTAAATGCCAACCTAGGATTCATTGACTCTCCACTACCATGGTGGAATAATAAGGAAAATTGTAAAAGTAAAGAATTTTGGTAATGAGTTTTATTATATTTAGCGACAGAAACTAGCCAAACCTATCAGACATATATTTGCACAGAATATACTAGTTCTAGATCAGTGCCTTATCCTTTGGGAAAATTCCTAAATATAATACTGAAGCTGAAACAACCTCTTGGTATAAATTCAAAGACATAAACATAGAATCTCGCAGACAATACACTACAATATCCTTTAAGTAGATAATCCAGATAGAATCAATGTAATATCCAAAGCATTTTAATTTGATCTAAGATCAAATACTTGTGGAATACACATATGCGTAAGAAAGACTCATACAATAAGCTATAAATCTTATGACTCAACAGATAACACAAAGGAGAGACTTAATTCTGAGAAAACATATATTAAGTATGATGAAATCTTGTTTTTGCAACAATATGACAAGGAAATACATAGTTCAATAATATGAAAAAGATCATACGACTTTCTACTCTACATTAATAGAGTCTAAACAACATCTGCTATATCCTAGACTGGAAACAAATACAAGCCCTAAGCTTTACAATATTTCTCCCAATTCTCTAGCCCTTTCTAAATGGTTTTGAATACTCCTTTATAGGAATAGGAATGCAACAAGTTTCATACCATTTAGGGTTAGGGTTTTCAACTAATTAATGCAAGCATTCAATTATGTGAGCAAGTTAAAACCCTATCTCTCTTCAATCTGTGCAATTTGATATGATCTATAGCCACCATACATTCTGGGATATGAACAGTATCCTAAAATGCTAGGACTTTCAAGCTACGACCTGGAGAGTACCTTAACATAAATGCAGAAATGACCAGGCACCACTATATGTATTTATCCTCTGATTAAAAACCCTTATCTATCAAGTGTGGACATAAATGCATGCTACCATATCAGATTTCAATCCCTACATCTTTCAACATATGTGCAAAGTTGATCCAGCAGGTTAGATTGATTCATTAATAGATCTAAGATCAAATATATGTTGACCACCATGAAACCCTTCTGAGAAAGTATTTAAATATTTAAATTTATGTTATAATGGCTACAGGTGGCGCAGACAACAATTTGGACAGCTAAGATCAAGCCTCATCACAAGTTTAAAACATAGTCGTATATCTTCTTAAGTTACCCAGGCTCAGGATCTCATTTAGACACATGGCATACTATCGCAATGCCTTTAGCATTAGATTTTGATCATCTTTTCATGATGTCTTTGTGCCTACCACACAATCTTCTTGAACTTACTTTCTCTTTAACCTATTATCCTAACTAGCATCTGACTCATTTTTAACCTCCAATTATGAATTTCTTTTTGTCTCCAAGTTGCCAGAGTATTTTACTAACCCTGGGTTCATTATGAGATCAAACACATGCCACATGATTAAAACAAGATCAACGGATACCGCTAGATCTGTGAAAGATTTGAAGACTTTGACTTTTATCTGGCGATTACGCACAAGCCACAAATCTTGATTTCAATGAACGGTCATGATTCCTTCCTGGAAAACCAACACTTGACCCTGAGTCTTTCTGGAGATTCAAAGATAACTATATCTCTGAGTCGTTGGACAAATTTCTTAACTTGACTTATCTTTAGAGATTATGCGCGAGCCCTCCGATTATATTTACTTCTATGATTATCACCGAGTCTTTGAAAGAAATTGTACTTGTCGATCTCATTACGAGATCAAGTGACAACCACAAAATCAATACTATAACAATATCGACAGTCTATGCTGAATCTCACAATATTTCTTGACTTTGACTTTTATTATGAGATCACACGCCAACACTTCTTACCATTGAATCTCATAATAAACTCAACCATGACTTGACCTTAACTCGAGGTTTTCCTAGAGATTAGGAGATAAACTAAATCGCCAGGTCACTAGATTATTTCTTAACCCTTGAGTTTTTTCTGAGCCTATGTGCAATCCACAGGATTGTGACTTAAAAAGAACTTGATCAACGATCCTTTCTAAATCTCCAATCTTTAAGCTGAGATCATCTTTATTGAGTGATCACGTGCCAGCCGTAAGATGGAAACTTGACAAGAAATTTATCAACGGCTCATGCTTAATATCATAACTAAAAAGAATATTCCATTTTATTTCAATATTAAGAGATAAAGGGTAAGAATAAAAGCGCACATAACTTAAAACTCAACTTAAGTGACCCAAAAAGGTAACGACAAAATAGAACAAGTCCTGAGGGTTTAGGTTTTTAGCCAAGAATTTGACATAAAAAGACTTAGGGCTTTAGGCCAGGGGAAAAAATAATTGTAGAGAGAGAGAGAGAGAGCTTCAAACCATGAGAATTTTGGCTAGTGCTAATAGTGGCTCCGATTGGGGATGTATGCCTCTTACATGCATGGCAAGGATTCAAGATCTTTTGGGATAAGCAGACCCCCTACTAGAAAATAGGAAACTTAACCTAAGGGAGGAAACAAAATAGAAAGAATATGTACAAACTTACTTGTTCATGGACTTTTTATACTTCAAGAAAAGTAGAACTTCAGTAACTTTCCATGAACCATAAATCCCATAATATTTCTAGTTAAATCCTTTAACATGTATGAATCAAAACCCCACTTGCTATCAATTATGTATGGGCCTAGCCAAATAGGATCAAATTTAGCATGTTTCCCCTTGTCCTCCACTCTTACATTCCACATTAAAACCATATCATCAACTTCAAACTTCCTAGTAGTGGTTCTCTTGTCAAATATATTTTTGCATTGTAATTGTAGTTTGACATTCCTATCATGTGCTTCCCTTCTTGACTCGTCAAGCTGCATTATATCCTCCAATCTGATTCTCATATCATCATCTAGCTCATCATCATATTTTTGGATGAATTTATACATCTACAGTAAAATATTTTGAGGTAATATGGCATGAATACCATAAACTAAGTCAAAATGTGCACATGCAATAGCCTTTTTTACTGTTACTCTATCCACCCATAGAGAAAGTTGCAACTTTGAATCTCAGGCTTTCTTGTTTGTATCCAGTACTCTTTTGATAATATTTATCATGCTCTTGTTACTAGATTCTGCCTGACCATTCCCTTGGGGGTGATATGGGGACGAATAAGAACCCTAGATCCCATATTATTGACAGAAATCATTGAACTCTTGTGATCTAAAACACATAGCATTGTCCACCATAGTGGTCTATAGACAACCAAATCTAGTTAAGATATCCTGCAACATAAAATCAGTCACAATCTTGTTAGTGGCTCTTTTAGTGGGAATTTCTTCCACCCACTTAGTGAAGTAATCAGTTGCCACTAGGATCCATGAATGACCCCCACTAGACTTATTAGGTATTTCACCTATGAAATCCATTCCCCACTTCTGAAAAGGTGCTTCAACTGTAAAAGGCTTCAAGGGAAGATTCCCACTAAACTTTAACTTGCCTGAAATCTTTGAAAAGCATCACATTTTCTAACATAATGGTGAGCATCCTTGAAGATTATTAGCCACCAAAAACCATATCTGATTGGGCAATAGTATTAGCCATGTAATGGCCACCACATGCACCATTATGCATTTTTTTTAAGAGATCCTTAGATATGTCATGATCTATGTACTTGAGCAATACTCCTTCATTTCTCCTTCACCATAATTGTCCTTGAATTATTGCATATTTGAGAGCATGCAACTTGACTGTTATCCTTTTTTTTCACCCATGTTAGAGGGAAGCACCATCTTCTGCAAGTAGCCAATGATGTTTGTATACCAATCAGAACAATCTATATAACAAACATAAGGTCTTTGTTCCTCTTATAGCATATCAATATGATTTGCATCTAAATTTCTTTGAGCCATGAGTTTAGCAAGTCCTAGACCTCTTACCAATTTAGTGATATGAATGTCAATATTAAATTCTTGCATCTTATTATTCCATCTACATCTCTTCCGTGAGACCTCTTTCTGAACAAATATGTCCTTTACAATAGCACTTGGTATATAATCAATTATGGTTTCTCCTACCAAATATAATCTAAATGCTTTAACAACCTTAACCAAAGCATAGGATTGTTTCTCCATGATCTCATACTTTCATTTTGTTTCTTGTAAAGACTTACTGAAAAAGGAAATGGGCTTCTCATAGCCCTCTGGGTTCTTCTGCAATAACATTGCAACAATAGTATTATATGAAGCAAAGGAGAAAATTTGAAGTGGCTTACTATAATCAAGGGTTCTCAAAATAGGAGAATCTTTAATAGCCTGCTTGATATCTGAAAAAGCTTTACATGTTTCCTGAGTCCACTTAACCTTGGCTCTTTTCTTCATCATCTTTGAGATTGGCAAACTAGTCTCTGCAAAATTTGTAACAAATCTCCTTAAGAAGTTTACTTGTCCAAAGAAGGACTGAATTCTCTTGACATTCTTGGGCTGAGGGATCTTATAAATTGCATTTACCCTTTCGGGGTCAATTCTAACTCCATCTTTAGAGACATTGTGTCCTAAAAATTTTCCCTTCGTTACCCCAAATACACACTTCTTTGGGTTAAAGGAAACCCCATACTCTAATGCTCTTACAAAGTTCTTTTCAAGATGATTTCAGTGTTGATCTTCCTTTGTTGAATAGGAAGTAAGATCATCTTGATAGATTGCCAAAAACTTGTTTATGAAATCTGCAAATGCCACATCCATGGCTCTCTAAAAATTAGCCCCAGTATTTGTCAGACCAAAGGGAATTCTGACATACACATAATTTCCCTAGGGTGTAGGGAATGCAGTCTTAAACCATTCCGATTTTTTGACCTTGACATCAACTCAAACCCAGTGACTCTTTGCAACATAGCTTCCATGTGGGGCAATCCATAATTTTCCTTCAAAGAATTAATATTTAAGTTTATGAAGTCTACACATAGTCTGATGTCTCCATTTTTATTCCTGACTAGTACCAAGTTAGATACCCATGTTGAATGCATTATAGTCTTTATGATTCCACCATCCCTCATCTTCTTGAGTTCTTCTTGCATCTTGGGTGCTAGAGTAGGATTGACAGGTCTCAACTTCTGTCTGGAAGGCTTAGAACCTTCTTTTAATGGAATCTCATGTTGGAAAATATCTTCTCTGTATGCTTTCAAGTCATCATAAGACCATGCAAAAACATTTTTATATTTTCTGAGAAGATCCACCAATGAATTTCTAAGCTTGGAAGACAACTTCTTACCAATATACACATTTATAGGATCTTGATCTATTCCCAAGTTTACCTCCTCCAAGTCCTCAGGTTTGTTCACAGTGTTTGTAGAGAAAGGCTTATCCTTGTTATCAAAAGCTCTTTCAAGTACAACCAGAGCTTTGGGAACCTCATTTGATTTTATTTGGAGAAACTCCCTTCCTATAATATTTTCTTTTCCATCTAGGGCCTCAACAAAACCATTAAAATCTATCTATTTGTTTGAAAAGTTAGATTCACAAGATAGGAATCTCAAAATATCCTTGTCATCATCAAAGACTTACCAATTTTCAGCATTATTCAGAATAGATGGTCTAGATTGAACCTCTATTTTAGAGATCCCTGCAAAATTAAAGTCTTTGAGCTTGAAAGCAATATTATCCAATAGGTCTGCCATCTTTTTTTGACTCCTATCCATCCAATCAATGCCAAATGCATCAAAGATTTCTATTTCATCCCA
The DNA here is from genome assembly GCA_018584345.1 of Thuja plicata. Lineage (NCBI taxonomy): Eukaryota > Viridiplantae > Streptophyta > Pinopsida > Cupressales > Cupressaceae > Thuja > Thuja plicata. The sequence continues at coordinate 484,201 of MU227255.1, read as the reverse complement.
AACATCATTCCTATAATGTTTTAGACTCTGATTATTTGAAGCATATTTGGATCTTATTTGGGAGATAACCAACTCAGAATCTCCAATAACTCTGATACATCTAATCCTATGTCTTGAAGCTAACCTCAATCCTATTAATAAAGCCTAATATTCTGCAATGTTAATAGTGCAGGTGAACAATAGAGAAAATGAGAAATTGTATGTGTATCATCTTAAAATGGAAGCACTTCCATGTTAAGAATATTTATCCCTCCTTAGGGGATTTTTTTTACCACCATCATACCATCTCCTCAATTCTACCTCATCCCCTACTTCTGTACCTATTTAGGACCCTGATTGGGCCTCTCTGGGAACCTTCTATCCCACCTGGAACATTTTCCAAGGGTTCTGACCCCCTAGGTTAGGGTCAAACTCAACCTTGACCTAGATCAAGGTTGAACTCAACCTTGACCTGGGTCCCCCTTCCAAATCTGGAAGCTTGTCGGCTTCCGGAGGTCATCAAAAATTCATTTTTCCCACTTCCGGGTTGGCTGTTTTGGGTTTCAAAGCGGAAAATCCTAAATTGTATTTAATATAGGTCCTTTTATAGGGGCATGGGTCTAATTGGAATTTAATTCTCCTATTTCGGCCTCCTTAGAATATTTTTCCCTAGTTTCATATAAAAGGGAGCCTTTCTCTCTCATTTTCTCTAAGTCTTCTAAGTGCAAAAAGCTCTAACCAAGATTTTGTCAAGAAGCAAAAGGTTCAAGCATCCATTGTTATACATGTTCTCAACCTTTCAAGGTGTTCTATTTTTCCTCTCAAGCATTCAATTTCTCCATTGAAGATCAAGGATTCAAGATTTCAAGCCTTTGAAGGGATTTGGTTCAAGCATTCAAGATTTATCATTCAAGCCCTAGATCTAGACATCATGATGGTGTGATCTTCCTTCAAGATCCTTTGTGCATCCTCAAGACTCTTTCATCATCTCTTCAAGGTGGATTCCAAGCATAAAATCATGGAGGTTTATGGTTTCTAAATTCCATGCTTTCATATTTACATATTTGTCTACATTAGAGTTACAATTGAATGTCCATTGAATATCATAGCTTTATTGTTAGATTCAATTCTACTGCTTGCTAGCATTCTTATTTCAATTATTGATTTCAAGGTTAATTCCTAAATTGGGGTTTGACTAAGGAAAACCCCTCCCCCCCAACAAACAAATCTCTTTTTTCTTGTAGGTATAGGTTCAAGATTGAAGACTTGAACTCAGATCTGGATACCTTTTTCAGCAAACTATCAGGATCCATGAATAGATTTTCTGTTAGACCTGTGCAGGTCAGGGTCAAGATTATTGGGTCAGGGGTGAGATTAGTGGGTCAAGGTTGACCTTTTTCTTAAGATGGTGTCAGATCAGAAAAATATTTATGGGTTTTGTTTGTCTCTGCATTTCTGTTCTGGATCATACTTTAGATTTTCTAGAAACTGAGTACAGACCTCAGAAAATAGCATTCTTTGATTTGTGATATTTCAAGGTTAGTGCATTTATCCTATCCATTTCAATTCAAATCCTTAGTCATTCTAAATCTATCACACATTTACATTCATTTCAAAACAGATTTTAAGAGGGAAACCTAGGATCTTTCTTTATTCTTACTTCCAATAGATTGATTCATTTATGCATTGATCCTTTTTGGGTTGATCAATTTGGATCCTTCCTTTGTGCATTTGAGAATAAAGGGGGAATATTATATCTATCCCTCCACTATAAAAATTAAATGTAAGGTGATAAGTTATTTGAGTATCAAAACACTCTTATTCCATAAATATCATTTTCTACCTTACATTTTGGTGAACCCGTGATAGACAACTCTTTCTTTTTGGTGTTATATTTGCATTTCATATTAGATATTGCATGCATATAGAAGTAGGTTTTCTTTTATGGTCTTGAATTTATATTTCAAAATTCAAAAAAATCACAAAATTTCTTTAAAAATATAAAAACATTTACATTTTTCATTGTGTTCAACATATATGATTTTTGTTTTGAATACTTTGATGAGGCTTTTATTGCTAAAGAGGATGCATCCCCTAATGAGGTACATGGAAGTGAGGATGAAATTTTTTTGAATAAGATCACCATGGATCCTATTCCTATTTCATCCTCCTCTACAATCTCTTCAATTGACCTTTACGATAGAAATGAGTTAAGGATAGATGTTAATTCTTCTCCTAATATATGTCTTTTCTATGAGCCTACTTTAGAATACAATTCTTTCTCCTTTGAGCATCAAGATTTAGGTGCTCCTACAATGTGCTTTATTGATATGGATGATAATCCTCCTATTTGATATGAACCTTTGGATTTGGATGTTGATTACCCTCTTAGTGATGATCTTATAGAGCATCAAGCTCCTACCCCATCTTCTCCTAGGATGTATTCCTTTATTTTTCCTTCTTGTGAATCTATCAAACATACTAATGATGACTTAGTGACTACTGGAGTTTAATTGACTTATTTTCATATGGCTTCTTGTTATGGTCATAGTTATCATTTACTAGTTAAACAAGGATTCCATGGTCAAGGATGTGGTAAGAATAAACAGGGAATTCAAATGCCCTTACAGAATGGGGGGCATGAGCATTCTTATAGATTGGGATTTAATCCTCAACAAAACATCAATGTTACCAACATCTCAAATAACATTTCAAAACATGATGACCCTATGAAGGAATTTGACCAAGAGGTTGTTCTGCCTAAACTCCTTCGTGCTAAGATGATTACTAGACCTAAATGCAAAAAGAAATGTAGCCTATACTTGAAGATTCTTCTTTTTTGTTTTTATCATAGATTTCATGATCACTCTACTAATGAATGTCAAGCTTTACATTATAAGATTAGGAAGCTCATTGATAGTGAAATTATTTATATATCATGTGGCAATGAGTTGTATTTCAATCCTATTTTCTCTAAATAACATGTATGTTCCTATTATGGAAATCCATATTATGTAAACAATGTTAGCCTAATCTTTGGGGGCTCATTGTCTTGCATAGTATTGTGAGTGATATAATAGGTCCCCTTTCATCCTTTTCCCTACACTTGGGGGGCAAGGATGCCATCTCCTTCTTTTCTTCCTTTACGGGATCCACTTTCCCTTGGTTAAGCAGTATCTATCTATTATGTGATATCCATCATACATGAAATTTTTGGTTTGCATTGAGGATCTATGTCCTTGATAATAACCTATTTCTTTTCTTGACATGGAGTTTCCATGGTTGATAAATCTCTCACCTGGGAAATTGAATAGTGCGTTATCCCTCATAAGGGTTACTTTATCACCTCTTGCATGATATCTCTTTTCTACAACAAAATTTCTTGATATAATTTGGTATATCCCTTGCTTTCACCCCTAGGGGGCAAGGTATTTTTCTTCTTCCTCTATCTAAGGATATACTTTCCTTAGCTTAGTGGAATTTTTTTATCATATAACATTATTTCCTTATAAAGATGTATGTTTTTAACTATGGATACCCTCTTATATAAGAAGTGATTGTCCTAGGTCATCACCTCTTCTCTATTTTGCAAATTATGTTCTTTATAAACTCTTGCCTTTTTCTTTGGGTTAGAGTTTGACTCCTTCATCCTGAGATTCCTCTTCCTCTTGATTACAGGGTGCTTGATGATTGAATCTTTGTTCCCTCTTTTCTTTAGAAGATGAAATTTTATCCTAAGCACTCCTCTATGGTGAGGGTCTTGTTGATAAGATCTCTTCCCTTTTTGAGGATCCTTTTTCCATAAGTGACATATCCATTTCATGATTATCTATGTTCTTGGATGTAAGGGTCAAGATTCTTCATTAAGAATATGGTATACATTGTTGTTAAGCTAGATATCTCCCTTACCCTATAAAGTAGGTATCGTCTTTTCTCTTCCTTATCCTGCCTAGTAGGTAGTCATGATAAGGAGGGGGGCATATATAGGGTCTCCCTTGTACTATAGTTTACATTAATTTACATTTTGCAGCATGCTAAATCCTTGGAAGGTAACGCATATAAGTTGCTAAATCCTGAAGGGACATGCATTTAACTTTTATTTTTGCTAAATCCTCAGAAGGTAATGCATATAAGTTGCTAAATCCTGAAGGGACACGCAGTTTTACTTTTATTTTTGCGAAGGTAACGCACATAAGTTGCTAAATCCTAAAGAGATACACACCCTTTTTAAATTCTCAATATGCTAAATCCTTGGAAGGTAATGCACATAAGTTTCTAAATCCTGGAAAGATACACATTTTATATTCATAGTGATACAAGAATGTGGATCTATGGATATTTTCAAAAGCCATCAAAAGATGCATTACAATTACAAGCATATTTTTTGGGTGAATATGTTGGGCTCTTCCTCCTTGGTGATTCATAGTAAGGTGAGAATATTACTAGGTGAGGTAATAACTTTCCCTTCTCTCTCTTTCACTTTCATGCTAGTAGGATTAGATCATGAAGCTATGTTATCTATAGTGATGCTCTTGTTCTGCTTATGTAATCAGGTATGTTTCCTATGATTGATTGCTCTTTACTTCCATATCTTTATGCATATGTGTTGATTTATAATCCTTTGTCTAAGGATTTATGTCCTTGACTTAGTGATATTCTACCTCGTTGTGATCCACCAAAGTCTTTCTTCTAACTTTACCGAAAGCATGTTCGATTTCCATACTTCCACTAAAGTGGGGGCTTAATGTATCATCTTAAAATGGAAGCACTTCCATGTTAAGAATTTTTATCCCTCCTTAGGGGATTTTTTTTAGCACCATCATACCATCTCCTCATTTCTACATCATCCCCTACTTCTGTGCCTGTTTAGGACCCTGATTGGGCCTCTCCGGGCACCTTCTATCCCACCTAGCACATTTTTCATGGGTTCTGACCCCCTGGGTCAAGGTTGACCTCAACCTTGACCTAGGTCAGGGTTGAACTCAACCTTGACCTAGGTCAAGGTCGACCTTGACCTTGACCTGGGTCCCCCTTCCAAATCTGGAAGCTTGTCAGCTTTCGGAGGTCATCAAAAATTCATTTTTTCCGCTTCTAGGTCGGCTGTTTTGGGTTCCAAAGTAGAAAATCCTAAATAGTATTTAATATAGGTCCTTTTCTAGGGGCATGAGTCTAATTGGAATTTAATTCTCCTATTTCAGCCTCCTTAGAAGATTGTGCCCTAGTTTCATATAAAAGGGAGCATTTCTCTCTCATTTTCTCTAAGTCTTCTAAGTGCAAAAAGCTCTAACCAAGATTTTTTCAAGAAGAAAAAGGTTCAAGCATCCATTCTTCTACATGTTCTCAAGATTTCAAGGTGTTAAAGTTTTCCTCTCAAGCATTCAAGTTCTCCATTGAAGATCAAGGATTCAAGCTTTCAAGCCTTTGAAGGGATTTGGTTCAAGCATTCAAGATTTATTTTTCAAGCCCTAGATCTAGCCATCATGATGGTTTGATCTTCCTTCAAGATCCTTTGTGCATCCTCAAGACTCTTTCATCATCTCTTCAAGGTGGATTCCAAGCATATAATCATGGAGGTTTATGGTTTCTAAAGTCCATGATTTCATATTTACATATTTGTCTACATTAGAATTATAATTGCATGTCCATTGAATATCATAGCTTCATTGTTAGATTCAATTCTACTACTTGCTAGCATTCTTATTTCAATTATTGATTTCAAGGTTAATTCCTAAATTAGGGTTTGACTAAGGAAAACCCCTCCCCCCCCAACAAACAAATCTCTTTTTCTTGCAGGTATAGGTTCAGGATTGAATATTTGAACTCAGATCTGGATACCCTTTTCAGTGAACTATTGGGATCCACGAATAGATTTTCTGTCAAACCTGTGCAAGTCAGGGTCGAGATTATTGGGTCAGGGGTGAGATTAGTGGTTCAAGGTCGACCTTTTTCTCAAGATGGTGTCGGATTGGAAAAATATTTTTGGGTTTTGTTCATCTCTGCGTTTCTGTTCTGGATCATACTTCAAATTTTCCATAAACTTAGTACAGGCCTTAGAAAACAACATTCTTTGATCTATGATATTTCAAGGTTAGTGAATTTCTCCTATCCATTTCAATTTAAATCCTTAGTCATTCTAAATCTATCACACATTCACATTCATTTCAAAACACATTTTAAGAGGGAAACCTAGGATCTCCTTCTTTATTCTTACTTCCAATAGATTTATTCATTTATGCATTGATCCTTTTTGGTTTGATCAATTTGGATCCTTCCTTTGTTCATTTGAGAATAAAGGGGGAATATCTTATTTATCCCTCCACTCTAAACATTAAATATAAGGTGATAAGTGATTTGAGTATCAAAACACTCTTATTCCAACATCATCATTTTCTACCTTACAGTATGTCTTACCACTAGGAGCTATTAGTAAAACTCCTGCACAAACTCCATCCTTCAAGCTTGTACCATCAAAATAAATTGTCCACAAATCATTCTTGTCAGTAAGATTTTCCTTCTCCTCTATTAACAGCATGTGTTGAACATTTCTCTCAACTTTATTGTCTTGCACTTGAAAGGATCCAATGTCAGTATGCAAGAAATAATTCATTGCTTCATCTTCACTCTCCTCAATCATATGAGGAGTTCTAATTTCTCTAGATACCTTGACATTTTTACCAGCTATATCAAAATTTGCAAAGGACATATCACATTATATACTTCCTCCCATTGAGGCACTCCATTTCCTAGACAATAACATCCTATATTGAGGTGGGATGTCAACTACTAGGACACTCATTTTTAGTACCTTCTCTGGAAATGTAGCAAGTGTATAAGGCAAAGCCTTAATAGTACATATGACAGTCACTTCTCTTGATTCCATTGCTTGATATATCTCTCATGAGGATTATCTACCTACAGTCCCATTGATTTCATTATTTCTACAGGCATGACTGTATTAGATGCCCCTGAATCAATCATGCAATTCTTTAGCATCTTTCCATTGATAATTAATATTAAGAAAAAGGGATCAACGACTCTCAAAGGAATAGTAACATGATTTGTGTTTAAGAAAATTTGAGGGATCTTAGAAACAATCTCGTCTGATTCTTTTCCCTTGCTATCTGATTTCTCCTTATTGTTCCCTTTATTATCATTCTTTTCTAACTTCAAGGCTCTTGTGGAAGAAATACTATTTATCCATGTCAAAGATGTCTCCTTATGCTCATGAATTCTCATCATTTCTAAAAATTTAACTTTAACTATGATTTGTGAGAACAATTGTCCCATGTAAATATGGGTATACATGATATCAAAGGTATCTTGCTTGATAGTGACAACACTTTTGTCTTTACTCTGAATAGAAAGGCCTAGCTCAACTGCTTTAGCATCTTTTGGAATTGAAGTAACACTTACCACTGGTGTGTTTTCTTTAATCTTATGGACAAGGCTTGGATTACTTGGATTATCTTTTTTTATTACTTTTATCTTTTTTACACCCTCCGCAAGTTTTTCTCTTTTTTTTGTGTTTTCTTAGGGTTTTATTTTGTCTCTCTGACAAATATACCAAATGGTTTTCCATCTGCATCACCAATTATCCTATTTCTTAGCTTATAGTTACTCTGTGCTTGGGTGACCAAATTTTCTGTGATCCGAGCCCTTTCTGCATCTGAAGGTCTTCTTGCCATAAAAGGCTCTCTTCCGCTTGCATCATTACACCTTATTTTATCAATGTCTACTTCCTTTTCATCAAATGAAAGCATATCCTGATCCTCAACTTGATCATCAGATTCTTCACTCTTCAAGTCTGTAGATGTCATTGCATTCCCAACATCATCATATAATTCTTCCTCACTTTCACTTTCTTGTTGGGTTTGACTTGGATATATCTTTAAGGCAACAACACAACTGGAAGGATTGTGTGGGGATTCACAATCTTCACACCAATAATCCTCACTACACATGTTAGCTGAATTTATTTGAAGAGGATCTGGAGTTCTATCATCATGCCTATCTTATCTTTGTGGGATAATGGGTTTTCCATCCTTGAATTGGGTGCCATAGGGGTAATTGTGCATCCTAGGCTACTGATTGAAATTTTTATAGGATGACCTAATATTGTTTGGAACTCTAGGATTCTTAATTTCTCCTGGCTTTAGGTCCTTTATAGCACTTAAAATCTACTTCATATTAACCTCCTCTTTAGGTTTAGCATTTGAGAGTCTATCTAAGTCCTTCTTAGCAGACTTCCCATCATCTCTTCTACCCAATTTTCTAGATACCCTCCTATTTATTTCTATATTAATAGTTGTTTTATAAGATTCTCTTATAGTCCTTGGATTTTTGTCTCTTAGGAGGTATCCCATCTTAGAATCAAATTCATTGATGTAAGTGGCCAAATAAACCTTTTCATCAAGTCTCGTAACTTGGAAAGTTTATGCATAGCCCTTTTAAATCTTATGTTGAACTCTACAACATCTTCATTTTGATTCTTCTTGATATTATTGAATTCATTCAACATGAATCCTTCAATTGTCTTATCACCATATTTCTCCTTAAAGAAATCAATTAATTCATCTATTGACCCTACAGAATTATAGGGTAACCCTCTAAACCAGTCCCTAGCATCTTCTATTAAAGACTAAATAAAAAGTTTCAATAATACATCCTCATGCATAATTTCACAATCATCCATCATGTCAGTAAATTTTTTCAAGTGTTCTTCAAATGTAATTACATTACTTATCTCTAAGTTCACTTGGAACTACATTAGGATAACCAAGGATATTATGAAAATAAAATTGCTTGTGCCTTTCTGCATGAGCGTACTTTCCTTGAAATGTAGTGTTGAATTGAGAAGTATATGCTTTAGTATTTGATGTTGTAGCTCCTTCAGCACCAAGATGAACAGGTCTTGTTGTCTGTCTAAGAAAATCAGCCTTCTTCTTCATCTCCAAAGTAGAAGCCTCCAACTCTACCTTCTCAAGTTCTTTATCTATGATCTCCTTTTCAATTATTGCTCTTTCAAGATCCATGTATAATTTATACATTTGATCTACTGGTACCTTGAGACTCTTGGGTTCATTTATTGAAACCCCTACCATTCCTTGCTTTCCTTTATCTTTATGACCTTGATGATCAACCACTTGAATGAGAGGTTCCTCTTCAAATCTCTGAGGTTTTTCAACATAATTCATTGCCTCTAAATCTAACAGTTTCCTCATTCTTTGTTCAAGGAAAACCTGGTCATGTCTTATCTCATTTTCCTTTTGCTTTTCTCTTTGTTTTCTACTAGCCACTTGCTCCTGGATTCTTTGATCTACTTTAGCAAGTTTTGTAGCCATACTATCAGGATCTGAAAGAGTAGAGACAGATTCCTCTTCCTCTCTCTCATCAGGAGAACTATAATCTCCATAAATACCTAGTCCCTCATCCTCAGTGTAACACCCCGCCAGGAAACCCGAGAGGACCAGACATAAAATATCTATAAGATGCAAGTAATTTTTTTTTTTGTTTAACTAGAATAATATTCATCATTATACTTCATATCTCTAAAATAACAGAAATACTTTTCTACAACTTGAATGCAAGATTTATTCAACTTAAGTCCTCACAGGTTCCCGTCGCTACTAAAGCAACATTATCTAAACTATTTACATGCATAAGATATCCATTTAATTATGAGCTTAAAAGATCTACATTAATTTTAATGCACCAAGGTAAATTTTCCTAACTTGTTTCTTTCATT
>MU227255.1:445465-455561 GCA_018584345.1 Thuja plicata | reverse complement strand
TTCTAACAAGTGCATCACATCTAAAATCCTTTTGTAGAAGGTGGACTTAACCGTTCTTTACAAATCTCTTAACAGAGTGCACACTTAACAGTGTTGCTAAAGCTTCAAACGAAGTAGATCTTAACAGTTCTCCACTATAATACTCCTAACAGGGTAGGTCATCATAAGTGACCAATTGTAACCCTTAACCAGCCCCTTCTTATCTACAGATAGTGAAGTCTTGTGGGTAACAATCCCCACCAAAGTTTTTACTTCCTAATAGGAGTTTTCTGCGATATCATATCTTGTGTTATGTGTTATCTATTTTCATGAATTTTTCTATTATGGTTACATACTAAAGAACTTATGATATGATTGCATATACATAAAGAAAGATGAACAGTTAGATAAGATAATTTACAAACTGATGATTAAGGGTTAATGGGCTAACCAAGAAATGTTTTAGAGGTACTGATTCACCCCTCCCCTCTCAGTACATCATTCCAATATAATTCCAACAATACTAACCCCAAATTTAGTATGTCCCTTTTGTGTTCTTTTTGTCATGTGTTTCATTTTCCTTAATTCATCCTTTCTTGGGTTCATCTCATAGTGGAAACGTCTCTTGTGGGTACATGTACTATCTATTGAATCCATTTCTCTAGTTAAGGCATTTGAAATTTCTTTAACATGGGGCATACACTCCCCTCCTTGTTTCACATTTTTCACACACACACAATGATTCAATGCAAGCTCTTATGCATGTGGCTAAGGAGACCAGGAGACAATGCTTTCCTTGGATTCAGGAGACAATTATTTCCTTGGATTCATCATTAAATTATCATGCCCTGTGCATTATTCTATGGATCTCTTAGGGAGAGAATGATTTATTTAAGGATTGATCCTCCTTTTCTAGATACCTTTGGAAACTATGATTTCTTGAGGATTGATCTCTCTTTTCTGGATCCCTTAATGGAGACAATTCTTTCCTTAAGGATTGATCCTCTTTTGATGGAATTCCTAGTGGACTATTCTTTTCTTGGTTATTATTTTTTGATGGGTTGACTAGCATAAAAAAAACTTTTTAGATGATCAATTTCCTCTTTTGCAGCTACACATGGCCCATGGTAAGTCAAAATCGTACAAGTCTATTTGTTCATTTCTCTCTTTCTCTATCTCCCTCTCTTTTCAAGTTTTTCCTCTTTTATCTTGGTTTTGGATTTGATGAGGACCTAAGTCACTTGGGAGATTTGTGTCTCCTTGACCTTGATAAAAAATTTCCAATGCATTGATCTACTTTACCATGAGCATGAGGTTTTCTCATACTACCGCTAAAGTGGGGGCTAAATGTATCATCCAAAATTGTAAGCACCTATGATTAGATATATAATTAGGTCCTATTTTTTCATTCTTGATATTTCATGTCCATTATGCTTGATCCAGCTACCTACCACCTTGATTTTTGGCTTATTTTCCCCTTTCTTGACCCCCAATTCAAATTTGAGCCTCTTCTAGTGGGAAGAGGACACCTTAGGCATCCTATTCCCTGATGTTTGTCCCAAATTGGGACTAGGTTCACGTCTTGTGGGCTTAGCATATTTTTTTCTATCATTGTCAACCTCCTCTGAGTTTTGAGCTCTAAAATATTGTGAGGTATATAAGCAACTTATCTCTCCTCATTTTGATATCTACAAGAAATATTTCAAGTACCCTCCAAAAAATTTGCATCCAATCATTTAAGATCAAGTCTTAAAGCATTCCACAAGAATTCCAAGGCATTTATGAAGCAATCTTCTCCATGGTAGCAAGCTTCTCTCCCATTATTCCAAAGTAGAGGATTTCTCAAGAAAGAAAGAAGATCCTTTTTTCATCTACATGCATTAATTCATCCATCCTTCAAGCAAAGAGTCCATCAAGCATAAAAACATTGAATATCTTTTATGAGTATTCATGGATCGATGCATTTGTGAAAGGCATCCTCAATTCCAAGATTCAACGTCCACATACAACTATACAAAAATATCTTTATAGAATCACGATCTCAATATAGGTTTATGAAGGTATATACATTTACAAGGTAGATCTAATATTTACCTTACATTCTTTCATTTTAAGCAATTTGTTTCTACTTTAAGGTTGATTCCTCAACCGGGGTTTGACCAAGGGAAACCACCTCAACCCAACATTTTCCTTGTTTTTTTGTATGCAAGAATAGGTAGCGAACACATCAAGAACAAATCTAGAAAGTACAAGATTTGACAGAAAAACTACAACTCAATTGAGTTAAAAGTGTTGGCAACAAGACTTCTTTGTCACCCTCTTCGTGAGAACAGGATGCCCTGGGTGACCTCTTCCCTATAGATCAACTTGGAATTAAAATTAAAGGTCAATTCCACTATCTAGTTGTTATTTTTGGTAAATGTAGATGATAATCTATTTTCAATCAAACTGTATATCCTAAAACTTGACATTTTTGCATATTTTTTCTTCTATCTTGCATTACTCAATCATTTCCCCTAATCAATTCATAAATTACACAAAATAACAAAGGATCATTGCACCTGCTTAGTGCTTAGGTCTTACTTGAGCCTAATGTATCATCTTCCTTCCAATTTTTCAATAATGAAATAATTGTTTAGGTGTGCCACTAGGGAACCATTCTAGAACACTTTGGTGTTTTCCTAACCCAATTTCTTTTTTCATTTTACAATACCTAGTCTTGTGCATTTTATACATGTTATCTACACACATAAAAGAGAGAAAATATTACGCTGAAAGAATTTTACCTAACTTTGACCGTTGTTTAGGAATTATCTTTTAAATTGAAATGACTTAAGGTGGAAATTCAAGTGTACTGATATGTAGCAGAGGTTAGATATGAGAATTGAAATATCTTATACCTTGTTGATGGAATTCTTGTTGAATGTGATCACAAGTTTTGATGCAATAACATAACTTCACAATACCTAAAAAGTAATATCATGAACACATGCCTGAATGAAGGATGTTGAATCTTTCCACAATTCTAGATATGAAGAGTATGATGGGATGAAATGCCTTGAATGCTTGATACTTGAATTCTTGAACTTGATGTGTATATGGATTCTATGTGCATATCAAAATGAGGGAGGTTAACTTGATTTTATACCTCTCCCTAGCATTTTGGGGTGTGAATTTCAAAGCAAGATAAGATGAGCTTTAATTTCTCATTCCCACAACCTAAATATGTCATGATTTGAATTTGGGGTTATATTAGTGGGAGTGGGTTGTCCAAGGTGGCCCTATCCTAGGAGCGAGTTTCCCTAGGTGATCTAGTCCCCACCAATGCAGGCCCAAATTAAGACTTGGGGTCCAGAATGCTAGAAGGAAGCCATAATTTTAGTCACAATTGAGCTAGAATTATAGGACCAGGCATGGGAGGCCATACATGCTAAATATACCCTAGGTGAGAAATAAATTGCATTGGGATGTAATTTACAATGTTGTAGATACATATGTGTGGATTTTTGGGTTTGAAAATTCTAAATCAAGTCGCTATGTTTATTATAATTTGATGGTGATCATATCATATATATTGCATTATATTTTGATGATATATTATTCATTGGTAAAGGGAAAGGTATCATTTCAAAAATAAATCTTAAAATGAAACATCTTGGTGCAACTAAACACATTCTTGGGATGGAAATTAGAAGAGATGGAGTGAACAGAAAGTTATGGATAGGAAAGAGTAAGTATGTGAACTCAATTTTACAAAGGTTCAACATGCAAGATTGTAGACCATTATTGGTTCCTTTTACAGTTGGAATAATTTTTTTAATTTCAAATTGTCCTACATCCCCATTGAAGATGGAAAACATGAGCAAAGTACCTTACTAGAGTGCAGTCGGAAGTTTGATGTATGTTATAGTTTGTAGTAGACCAAACATTGCTCAAACAATGGGAATAATTTCTAGACATATGTCTAATCATGGTAGAGTTCATTGGGATGTAGTTGAAAGAGTCTTCAAATATTTGAAGGGTGCCTCAAAGTATTTTTTTATCATGGTAATTTAATAGGAGACAATATTTCTTTGATATTCATGGTTATTTGGATTCAGACTTGGCAGATGATATTGATAGTGAAATAATCTACCAGTGCTTACATTTTTACTTTATTTGGTGGTACAATCTGTTGGATGAGTAAGAGACAAGTTGTGGCTGGTTTGTCCACTACTGAAGTTTGGTATATAGAAACTACTCATGCTTGTAAATAATTCACTTGGATTAAGAGATTATATTCAAATATTGGAATAAAACAAGTATCGATGATAATTTATTGTGATAGTTAGAGTGGTATTTTCCTAGCTAAGAACCTAACTTCTCATGTTAGGACCAAGCACATTGACGTTCAATAACATTATTTTAGAGATATAGTCACGGATGGAAAGGAGAAGTTGGTTGAAGTAGGAACTTTGATAAATGTTGAAAAGTCATTAACTGAGGTCATGAGCACAAAGAACTTCATAAAGTGTTTGGAGTCTATCAGCCTCATTGTCCTAGCAATGGAATTATGGTGTAGATACTTCATTTTCTCTTGCAAGGTGTTCAACAAGTGGGAGTTAGGAAAATGGTGTTTCAATCTTGCATTTACATAAGGTTATATTATTTATAGTAAGTTTGTATTTGGTCAAAGATTGGTCCAAAATTTTTCCAAAGCTACAGATTGGCTAGATAAGCATTCCAGTAAATGTTTGTTGCAAGATCATGTCCAGATTTCATTTTTAAAGTTATGAAAGAAAATTTCAAAGTCAAATTTGAAGGACTTAGAGGCTATAAAACAATACAAAAGTATCCAAAAATAGTATAACATATTATAACTTGATATAGCACACCACGAGATTTTCAACACTTCAAACAATTCATCAACCTGACATCTAGCTCAAAAGTTATGGTCCCCAAAATTCAAGTCAAATAAAATAGAAAATATAAAAATGTGTTGGACACATAAATAGGTGTAAAAGGGAGCTACATGTATTGGTGTGTGCTTTGAAACATCAAAGGCATCTTGGATTGGAGATAAGTTGGGTGCCACTTTTCGGGTAGTTTTAACTCATAGTTTTGTAACATCGTTTGATGGTTTCATGTACTATATCTCCTATAATTAGGTGTGTGTGAGATGGAAGTTATGTGTAAGACTCTTATACATCTATTAATCAAACTATGAATCTCTAATTGTTGATACTCCTATGATAATATTGATTTGCAATTATATTGTGTTCTATTGGTTATTTCTAAATAATATATTGGGGAAATTTTGGACTGTGGGTTTTTTTTCCCAGAAGGATTTTCCTTATGTAAATCAGTGTTTTGTGGTATGCATGTTATTTACATTTATTTTCATAAAATTTTGGTAACTATTTTAAATATCTTAAAATTTTGCATAATGCTCCTCTCAAGGTTAATGTAGGAAGTTGTTTTTTCTACCTTAACTTCCTTATAATTGTTGACTAAAAATGTGACATAGAATCAAATTGAAACATGTCAATCTATCCCAACATAAAATAAAATCAACTCCTCTAGATAATGATTTATATGGATTAAGTTTCATATAACATATTCAGTAATACTATATTGAATTTCCCTCCTTGATCAAACACTTATTGGCCAAACACCTCAATGAATTCGTCATGTATTGCTTGACATACTTCTGATTCAAACTTAGCTACCCCTTGAGGAGAATGTAGAAGATGTCACTCTAAGTGGGTAGGAGCCAATTGATGGTTCTACCCCTAATGATGTTCTAGGGAAACTTGATGATCAAGATTCTTGTTGGTGTGGCATACCTATGGCTACTTAATTATTTTTTGGGCTTGGCTTTATTTTTTTTGTTCATTTTTCTCTGAGGCAAGGCTATTATGTTGGAATCTTGGGTGGGCCTTTCTACCACCCTCCCTTTTTTTGAATATTGTATTGTTTTATTTACATTAATGCAAAGTTAAATATGATCCATTCATTAAAAAAATAGACTATATGCAAAAATCAATGAATATTTATTTTTCAATATCTTTCAATGTCAAACTTAATCAAAACATCATAATTTTTATTGGATGTCAAATTTTGTCTAAATTTTTATCATTTTTTTTAATATATACTCTTGGACAAGATTGTCACATGTACTACACCATTTATTTTTATTTAAAATATATTTTACTATTTGTAATTATAATCAACTTTATATTTTTATTATTGTAACCTACTTGCAATAATTTTCATAAAAATCATAATAAAACTAAGTCAAAATGTTAAAAAAAAGATTACAGTCTTTAATTTTTGAAATATATATATATATATGAAAAATGTCTGATGCTGAAGTTTTGTTTAATTTTCCTTAAAGATGGGTTAAATTGTCATGTAGACTTCAACAGAGATAGTTTCAAGGTAAGATATTTCAATTGAAATATTTTTATCAAAACTATTCAATGGTTTTTGACAAAATGTTTTCACCTAAAACTATTTGTGTCATTTAAGTGCAAGTATTTTAGGCAAAATAATTTCACCTAAAACTATTTAGGACAAAATAGATTCAGTTCATTTAGGTTTTCATAGGGTTGTCATATTGTTTCCCCCCACCAATCGAGACATACCGCATTTATTGTAGGAATTAACCAACTACTTTTTTATGGTTGCAACTAGTTTTAGCACAACAGTTGTTGGTGCTGAAGCTTTGGCTCTCAGTGTTCATGGATCCTCTAAGAAAAAGACCCAAGAAATTTTTTCCCAAGGTATTTCACGAGGTAAACCCTTTGTCACTCTTGATGTAATTTTTCCATTTCCAAATTTTGATAAAGCCTGTGATTGGCTGGAAAAATTTACTTTGATCTATTATTTTGTTGGTTGAGTCCCTTTTGAAGGTGTGTTGCGGGATTGGGCTACCAAGTCTAGTTGTATCTCACACGGGGTTCATCTTGATGGTGTCCAAAACCTGACCAAAGGGTTTTTTATGTTCTATTTTGGGAACCCTTCCCATGTTGAGGGTATTCTCAAACATAGCCCCTAGTTTGTTCATTCTTCACTCCTTATTTTCCAGCCATGGTCACGAGACTTAACAGTCTCTAGAAATAAAAATCTTAAAATCCCAGTCTGAGTTGAATTTCTTAGTTTGCATTTTACATGCTAGCCTTTTTTGAAAAACATTGCCCAGACCTTAGGTCAGGTTGTTTATCTGGAGCCTGAGCATTTTTACCATGCTCGCCCTCAAAAGAGGGTTTGTGTCGAAATGTATCTAGCCCATGACCTTAGGGATTCTATTGATATACAAATTGGAAGACAATGTTAATTACAATGGGTAAAGTATTTGAATTTTCCCAATACATGTGTATGTTGTCATTCTGGAGGGTGCAAAATTAAGGATCATTCTTTGGCAATGAATAAACCCAAGCCCACTCCAAAGGAGTTGACTATTTCTCAATGATAAGAGCTTACCAAAGAGGATACCAGTTGGACTACAATGGTCTGCAAAGGCAATAAGTTTATGGTTGCCTTACCTAAACAAGATTTACTCATCTCAACTTCACCAACCTAGGATCTAGCCTCTACCAAGGTAACCAAGGTCATCTCTCCAGTTCCAGCTATTTCAAACCCTGGTGCCCAGGGAAATATCCATCGGCTGGTTCCCATGGCTCCATCATGGAATCCACAACTCCACAACAAACTTCACTAGATAATATAGGTTCTTTATATCATCGCTCTCTCATCCCTCCTAGGCATGATGAGATAGATGATGCAAGCCCTGGAAAAAGACAGGTTTTCCCAGGAGATCTCTACCCTTCTTTTCATGTAGGTTCCATTTTTTTATAGAAATTTTCTCCTCTCTTGGGGATGAGGATACCATGAACGATGGTTTTTAATGAATTTCATATCCTGGAATGTAAGGGGTCTTACTGACTTCTCTCTAAAATATTTTGTTTGAGATGTTCATCGCAGATTTCCTCAAGCTTATGTTCTTTGTCTTCAAGAGATAAAGATTGTTGGTTTTTTTTATAGTTGCATGTCGTGTTATTTGGCCTCATAGTTTAGTTTTTTCATCCACCCATGAAGATGGTAGAGGTGGGGTGGTTACCTTGTTGGTGCAACGTTATTAGAATGCAATAATAGACCATGGTGAGGATCCCATGCAAAGGGTGGTGTGGATCCTTCTGAAAATTAACAATTTCCATTTTGGTATTATCAATATTTATGCCCCTAATGATGCGGTGGAAAGATATTACCTGTTGTGATGGATTTTTGACTCATTACCAACAACCACTTGGGTTTTGTGTGGTGACTTTAATATGGTTGAAGTGGCCTCTCATAAGGATAGCATTACACCATTCTGTTGGACAACTGGAAAAAATGAAGCTTGGTTTTACATGCGCAATTAATTGGGCCTTTTTATCCCAATCCTAACTATCCCCTCCCACATGCAATTGGCATACCTGGAGTATTTTCAGGGCTAGTTCTATTAAAGTCTTTAAATTCCTGGATTGTGTTATGATCTCTTCTCAATATTTATTTTTTTGGATAGAGAAATCCTTACCATTCTTGCCTTTAACTAATGCCACCTTATCATAGCACTTGACCATTAAATTTTCCATTGAATGGTGTGTTGATTTGTCGTATTCCTCTCATTCTTCATTTTTTTAACACCTCATTTCTGACTCATACACCTACTTTGGACCACATTCAAAGAGTTTGGAACATTAGCCTTGACCCACACAACCCAAGGGTTGGATTTTGTGGTGGAATGATGTCATTCTTTGTACCACTAAATTTCTTTGTTTTTATAGAAAACAATTGGTGCATTCCCATCGTTAGTCTTATGAGAGAACCAACAAGGATTTGTATACAACTATTGAGAACTTGGTAGCTCATCCTTTCTCAAGTGAACTACAATTTAAGGTGGCAACGCTTTGTCACTAGAAGCAGGTTGCTGACACTTATGCTTCCAGAGGAGCCCATCTTAAGGCATGATTGCATTGGCTAAAAGTGGTAGATCGATCCAATAAGGAATTTTTTACCTCTTTGTACCTAAGACATTCCTCTCCCAACACTAATACATTATACCCTAAAAATCGACCAACATTTCCCACAAACCATTAAAATGCTTTTGCTTTGTCGGTTTATTGAAGGAAAATTTTGATTTTTTTAAATCCATGCCCATGTTCTTCGTAATTCTGACAAACCCATGCATATAACTATGAAAAAAGGGGTGATCGCTTTCATTGTTAATTTTATTTTGTTTTAATTGCACGTTGCAGAGCGAAGGCCAAAAGGACATCTAGGGCATCATTATGCAGAGGGGAGGCCGAAAGGATTTTATTGCACGAAGAGGCCTCAGATATTTTGGAACCTGAAGTGTTGGATGCTCTTCAATCCAGTGTACAACATCTGATTCTTATTTGGTGGTTGGGATCATTACAAGTTATTACCCAATGGCATGTCATGAGCTAAAGAGCTGGTATGTATGCACGCTCATATATGTATATTAAAATACACATCTTTGGGTTTAGTAATAGTAATTTATGGACATCCATCAACACGCACAGGTATAGAGGGTTTCTAAAACAAGGAAATGACTAGGTAGCGAGAAGCACAGACCATGGATTTGTTGAATAATATCTAGAAACTTCTATATGGCCAATGCAATTTGTAGGTGAAATCACTGCATCAAAACAATGGATGCCATGGTAGTGATATATGAAAAACATGAAAGCTTAGGCCCAAAATGTTAACTATCTAACTCATGAAATGTTCTATTTGACACAACCCCTCAATAAAATGTGGTCTTGAGCATTGCCATGATTGCAGCATGAGTTCAAAATGGATGGTTTGAAACATCTTTGGGGGCTTTCAAACAAACTGCAATCTCCAAACTAAAAATTGAAAACCACATATTTTACAATAGAATCTCATCAATGAGGGAGTTGCCCTAATTTATGGTAAAATAAATGATAGAGAAAGTTTATAAAGTTATCACAGGCTTAGCAATGTAGGCAGGGAAGCATGATTGACAAATGCATGATTGGCGATTTCATATAGAGATCATAGTTGAGCTTCAATGGTGTTTGATATATTTTCTTTAGTTTTAAGAGCTACA
>MU227255.1:397416-421731 GCA_018584345.1 Thuja plicata | reverse complement strand
TACGACTCAGGAAAAATGGGATGCAATTTTATGATGGTTTTGTCAGTTTTGGTCCATTTTGAAAAATTTGCTTTTTGAGGAACGTGAAGTTGTTTGTTTCCAAATTGCATCAAGAGGTATTGTAGGGTGTGAAAAACACTTGTACTCTAGGGTATGAAATTTGTTGATTGTTGTGAGGAGCTTTATCTTTTTAGTGATCTTTCTGACACGTCAAACAATTTTGCATTGTTAAAGGGATGAATCAAACACACATCTTTCCCTATTCTCTAGGTGGAGGATGAAAATATTTGCTTGTTGACTTAGGTACACACTCAAATGCTAATCAGAATATAGCCATCACCAAGCATGCAATGGCTCTAGTCATGATGTTGTATTAGCCGACTCCAAACGCAAGTGAGGGCACGATATGACGAGTGTCTTGGGGAAACTACTTTTTGCCTTGCACAAAGATTATCACCCTTTCGAGGATGAATCAGGAATTCTTTCAGTTGAATGTGTTGTAGATTATTGGGTAATCCGTTCGAAACTGTCCCCCATAGAATTGCACAAGGAAAAATTGAGGTGTATATCCCTATGAGTACCTGAATATATATAGTCTCGCAAGCAAGATTCAAGCGGCTCTGCTCTATATATACCCCAATATGTTCAAGGAATGATGTTGAAATTCTAAGAACAAAACCAGTTCTGTCTTCCGAGGCTTTGGCCTACAAGGAAGAAACTATTTATAGTGAGTTGGAAGGGTCGGCGTAAGACCTGTCCTCACTTGGGTCATTCCCAAGAGATTTTTTCCTCAACTGGCAGGCCCTCTACTATTCAAAAGATCGGTAACCAGGATTGGCAAGCTTAGGAGTTCTAGATTTCTGATTCTTCAAAAGAAGAAGAGCATACTCTCCTAGTCCATGCCATTTTCTCCTCAAGCACTATAAACAAGGTTCTTTCCCCCAAGCTATGTTGAGCTTGTTTTTAATGATTCCTATTTTAAAGAAAACAGAAAGCTTTGAAAAAGAAAAATTTGTTTTGTTCAATTACCATAATGATTTAATGCTTTGTTTTGTTCAATTACTAATTTTCAAAAGTAATTATATGATTGAACTTGTTCAATTAACCCACATGATTTAGTGCTTTGTGTTTGTTCAATTACTTTTCCAAATTGAATTTAAACAATGTGTTTTTTCATGTACTCTCAATTTCGTCACAAATGATAAGACAACGTCCGACTTTTTGATTTTCCTCAATGGGAAAAGAGCATAATATATGATTGTCTTAGCAAGTTTGAGAAATGGTTTTTAAGTTTGGGAAAGAAAGTAAACAGAAGTTAAGACGGAAGGGGTTTGGTAACTTGTAAAAACCACATTAGTATCCTTTTAATTTAGACTCCATGAAAACTGCCAAAAAGTACCTGCAAACACTTGTTAAGCTGCAAAATACAAAAAGCACAACTTGTCAAACTTGTTAGGATTAGAGAAATCAAATGGACAAGCTTTTAAACCAGATACGATCCTAAAATTTCACTAGATGCGATGTAGTATCCGGGATACAATCCTATTTACCAAATACGAGCCCTTGCTGACCAAATGCGAGCCAAAACTAGATACGATCCGGGAAATCCTAGATGCGATCCAAAATTTACGCAATGCGAGGGCGTATCCAGGATGCGAACCTGCAAGATTAAATGTGATTCTGTGTTCGATTCTTGAGCCTGCAAATTGCCAGAAAAGTGTTAGAAAATGAGGCTAAATTGAAAATCAAGCTCCACGGTGGGCGCCAGAAATATGCATGTATTCAGGAACCTGCTGAAAACAACACAAACACTCAATAGGTCATTATATTAGTCCAAAAGGGTTAGAAAAGCATGTAAAACCCACTAAAACAGACCTATTGCCTTCTAACTAGAAAGAGTGTAATTCATAACATACTAGCCCTCAGAATATGCTATAAATCAGTGACCAATACTATTCTAGCATGAAGGATTTAATCTAAATTTAAGCTAAAAAGATGAAAAAGCATGTGATCTAGCTTTAAAAGATGAAACTAAAACAATGAACTAGCATGAGATAATAAGTGAAATGGGAATCTAGGATGAATCCAACAGCATAACAATGTGATTTTGATCTAAATGTGAAGGATTATTTGCTCTCAAAATAGGCTTCTACTTATAGAAGAATGGGAGAGAGAGAGAGAGAGATGGGAGAGAGAGAGAGAGGGGGGACAAGGTTCATTTATGAATTAGAAGACTCATAAATGAAGATGTAAGAGCCATTAATGTCCAAGGCATTAATAAGGCATCGGAGAGACATAGGCTTAAGGCATCTTCATTAATAAGACATTAATGAAAGCCTTAAAGAGGTAAGGGAGGATGGCTTGAGAAAATGGACTTTAAGAAAGTCCAGCTTGAGAAAGTGGACTTTCTCGAGTGGGTTAAGTTGCTAAGCATTTCTTAATGGAATGTGACAACATTAGGAGGTGGGTTAGAGAAGAATTTAGGATTAGGATTAGATTATCATGGGTGAATGGGTTGAGAAGGGTTAGAACCCAGGGTAGAAGTGGTTGAGATGGGTTAGGTGGGGAATATTAATAAATAAAATAAACTTTATTTAATTCATTTAAAAATATAGGAATTAATTATTTAAACAATGAAATTGCTTTTTAATAATTAGGGGACTATAGCCATTTTAATTAAGTTAAATAGGCTAGGGGAATGGGTTATTTGCAAGTGGGTATTTGATTTAGGGACTTATTTAATTCCTTTATAATTAAATACTATAGCCATATTTTATTTTGGTTTGATTTGATTGGTCGAAATTGATTTGAGTTACATGGCTATAATAGTTAATATAAATCAGTGATAAAAATCACCTAGGATATTAAATTGATTCAAAGAATTATGCCAAGCAGTAACAGGGTCATTTGGACATAATTGACGGTATGATCATACTTAGGGAAAATAGGGTCCATAGTTGCAACAGACCAAATTCAGGTGGTTACACCTACTACCACCACAATGTATTCTATAATATGATTGGAAATAGATTCAATATGGTCAAGTATTTCGCTTCTTGGAGATACATTTTTCCTTTCATGGCTTGACTACAGTGTTGTGGAATGTGGTGCTTGCTAAAATTGAGTCCAAGCTATCCTACTAGTTGACCAAGCCTCTTTTATTGGCAGGCAAGTTTCAATTTTTCTCTAAAATTCTCGTAGCCACTCATGTTTACTATTCCTCTTGTTGGTCTCCTTTGAAAGCAGCCTATGGTAATCTTGAGAGGCTGTTACGATATTTTTTATGGGCTTCTGATACCTAGAAGCATGGATTTCATTGAGTGGCCTGGAAATATTGTTGCCTACCTCAACATTCTGGTAGTCTTGGTCTCATTTCTACACACAGGAAAGGGTAAGATCTTTGTATTAAATGGGTGATTCGATGTGTTTCTGGCAATGAGGCCTAGAAAATTCTCCTTCAACACTGTATCTCTTTTGGGTTTCCTTCACATTGCCCCGCCTAGAGAGACATTGGTTTTCAAACCCTTTTACTAATGAGGGATCCAGTTCAAATCTAGGGTTCCTTTGTTGCCAAAATAATTTGACATTCTTTGAAAGTGGCCAAGCCTTGGCTCAGGTGGCATGGTTCTAGTTTTATAGATGGCTTGTCTTTCAACTACCACAACCTCTAGTGGACTCCATTAACTCAAATGCAAGGTCTCCCTCTTGCTCAGATTTTGGGTATTCATGCTTTGCACTTTCACGAGCATGGCATTTGAACCCCAAAGAACCTTTTATGCAGGTCAACTATGTCTATTATTTCTTGGGAGGATGCACGAGTATAATTTTTCTTGACCTAACAAGATAGAGATACTTTCAAGCTGCTAATTTATCTCTTGCCAGGAGAGATCTTGCATAAGATTGGTATAACAAATTACACACCTTGGTGGAAGGATTGGTGATGGTACCCAGAAAGTGCTTTCTAGAGATACAAACCTCGCCAAGGCTACCAATGGCTTTCATGTCACTTTTCCCATGCTGGACATTTTGAATCAATGTTGGCATCTACAATCCAATTATTCTACATGGAGGCTACATTTCATTACAATTTGGTCTAATATTACAGAACCTAAAATTGCACATTTTTCTTGGTGTATTCTTTTTCAAGGCTTACCTTTGGGTTCTAGTCTTCATCATTTGGGTATCCCAAATCCTCGTTGTCCTTTCTATGGTCAAGTTGTGTCCTTTCTTTATATTTTCTAGATCTATCGTCGAGCTCAAAATTATTGGGTATAGATCCATGATTTCTTATCCCTGTTTTGTCACAACATGTTCTCCTAGCATATGGTTCTCCTCAGAGACAGTCCCTCACTTTTTTCTCTTTGGAAAGATATAAATGCGGTGGTTTTTTCTCACGTCCTTATTGATGCTAACATGTCTATTTTTTCTAAAGCTTTTATATGCAATAATGTCATGCTACAGATTTAGGTCCAGGCTGATAAGGTCACCCTTGAGGTGGCTCATCTGCAAGAATTTATTGTAGCACTGGGGAAATGCTCCCTGCATGGTGGCTAGGGTTCCTCCTGAGAATTATGTTCTGGGTGGCCACTCCACTTCATGTGGAAAGCATCGTAGATGGAATTCCTTTTAAAAGGCAAGCAAATTCACATTCATAGCCTCCTCCACGTCATTCTCCTCAGCGCCAGTTCTCGCTGTGTAGTTCAGTTGTTCCTCCATGCCTTCAAGGTTCTCCTTCTGGCTGGGCACCTGCCAACACTCCTACTTGGGCTTCGCCAACTTCTTTTGGTTGGCCTTCTTAGGGAGATGCTTTGGGATGGCCTTCTTCTTCCCAAGGCTTCCCCAGATTAGTGTTAGCCATCTCTCAGGAGGATGATAAATAAAATGTAGATGGTTGACCATGCTAGACCCAGGGTCTAGAACCACAGCCATGATGGGGAAAGAAGGACAATCCAGACCCTCTGCCTTCATCGGCTAGTGCCTTGGCTACTTGAGGGTCTTTCTCTTCTGGGCTATGCCCATTTATATGGTTTTAAAAGACTTTGTTGTTATGCTTTCTATTTTTGGGTATGACCCATATGACTCTGGGATAATTCCCATGTGACTTGAAGGGAGTGTTTTTTACTCCCACATTAATCTCCTCTATATGTATTAAGTTTATTAAGTTAATATAATTGGTCAGATATTTTTGCTGACTAATATTATGACAAGACTAGTCAATTTAAAACTTATCAATCAACCCCAACACAAACTAAAATCAACTTTATTTGATAATGATTTATATGTATTGAGATTAATATAAGATATTCATAAAGACCAAATTGAATTTAAAGATAAGTATGCTTTATGAAATCTTGTTTTAAGTTTTTTATGTAAAAAAATAGTAAGATTTTCTTTTCATAACTCTCTATATTGTCCAAATTATATATCCTTGTATTTCAAAGTACTGAAGAAGTTACAGTCAAATATACCAACACAAACTGAAATCAATTGTGTAAGAATGATTGATATATATTAAGATTAATGTAACATGTTTATAAAGATTAAAATTGAATTGAGAGATAAATGTATATTCTGATCTTAAAATTTTCTAATGAAAACAAATAATATTTTCTTTTTAAAATTTTCTTTATAGAAACCAACAAGATTTTTTTCCAATATCTTCACTATCATCTAAACTATTGTCCATATATCTTAAACTAATAAACAAGCTAAAGTCAAAGTGAAACCCATCAACCATCCCAAACCAAACTAAAATCCACAAAACTTAGATTAAATTTAATATAACATAGACTAAATTGAATTGAATAATGAATGTTTATCTAACTCTAATTGACTCTAAGTCAATTATATTTATTCAAAAATGGGTATGATTGGATCTTGAAACACCTCAAAAAAAGCTATCAAAATCTAGCATTTGAGAGACAAATCATAGTTACTAATATCAACTTAACCTTAGCTTCAAGATATGGTTTGTTTGGACATGTAAAAGATTCAACCAAGCTCCATTTCGTTTCAATTTTGTGGAGCTTCTATGTCACATCCAGAGCCCCACAGATATGAGATGATTCTTTTAGTCTGAATTACTGTTGACTCAAATCCAATGGGTCATCAAGATTGCTACATAAGATTCTCGCTTGTCTGGGTGGCAGACAACTATCAATCCTATGGCGACCCCATCTAACAACACGTGAAACTCCAACATTGACTCAGACGTTTCCAAATTCAGGTCAATTCAAAGGAAGCGACTCTAAAAGCTTTAAAGCCCAACGAAGAGGACGTATGCCCAACTCTGGTTTTGTCCCATCTCCAAAACTCTAGTATCGTTGCTAATGTTTAGACTAGCTCCAAAACTTTACAGAGATTCATGAATATATAATTAAGGAACATTTTATCCTTTGGATAAAATAATTTGGGTTCTTTCATATCCAAAGAAAAAAGAAATTTGGGTCTTTTATTTTCGCTCATCTTTTCAAGTTATCTTCACTTTTTGTTTACACAGATGAGCATGAAACATGAAGGAATGTTGACAATGCATTTCATCTCTCAATCTCCACCTCAACTATCACCTTCATCCATTTCCACTTGCTTATGTATCCTTTCATCTTTCATTTTAAATATATATCATCCCTTTATCAAGCATATTTCACCTCCTTTTAGGACTTGTTAAGAAAGTATGATGCACACCCGTGCAAAGTAATCCTAGCCTGTGCTTTCATCCTTCAATCTAAGCCCTCCATTTCCAACTTAGAAAATTTATTTAAAAAGGCTTATCAAATGACAGTTACATCCATCATGCATAGTGCTTACATCCTATCAGATTGAATAGCATCAAAGCGAGGAGCACCCATATTATAATCATTCAGCATATGGAGCACATCACAAAGATCCAATGGAGGTATATAGATCTTGTTTATTGCATTTGTAGGTCATTCTAATTAAAATTTCATCCTAACTTGAATTTGTATGTATTACAAGGGTTCGAATTTCATCACATCTAATTCTTTCATTTTAGCTCAAAATTGAAGTCCATATTTCTAGCATGTCTAGAGGAACTCTTGTCCCAATAGTGATATTTACTTTTATAGCCTCTTTTGTGAGTTTTTATCACCCGTGCATAGTAAATCATTTGTATCAACTATCGAGCAATTTAGTTGCCAATTTGTCATTGCAATAACTCCAAGCACATTTATATCAACTATCAAGCAATTTAGATCCCCCAATTGTCATTGTAACAACACCTTACCTCTCAATTTTCCATGTTGTGATTTGCTTATGCACCATCACCAAAGACCAACAGAGTGCTTGTGAAACCAACCCCTGCCCCCCATTGTCCTCACATCCCTTTCTAGATTTCGCTTTGTCCCTATCAACGATTTCCTTCACAATTAGACAAAAACAGTGATGCCAGAGTACATTGTTTAATAAGTCACGGTTTAGTTCTCAGGTTATGATATTAAACGGTCGCTGCTTAATAAGTCACTGGAGAAGAGTAAACAGTTCCTTTTTAGACCCCTTCCTCAAACTTCGTAGAAATAAGCAATGCAGCTGGTGAAAGAGTAAACAGGTAAATTTGAATGTGGACCAAATGTAGAAAAAAGCAGTGATGCCAGAAGAGACTACATAATGTTGTCACTTTTAGTAAAACGGTGGCATGTTGGAATGACAAGCAAATCCTCACAAATTAGGCATATTAAGCTCAAAATAGCAACAATCGTCTAGTAATGAACACAATGGCAGTCCACCAAGACAAGATGGATTGGCTTATGAATGAAGTCATTCTCGACAAAATGGTATATATATATATATATATATATATATATAAATATAAAAATAAAAGAGACCCAAGAGGACAGCAGTTTACAATAGAAGAGAAGTCTAAAATGACCCAACAAAGGGAATGAACAAAAGTAAAGAAATACTAAAGAGTTGAGGAACACCAACACAAACTGTAAAGACACTAGCACAAATAGTCAAGATGTGGCAGAACAATAATCTGCACACTGAGGAAAACTAAAGATCACAAAATATCATTGCTTGGACTTGAATTGTTGACGTATTTGGTGCCATCATCAATCCCTATGAAGAGACCAATACAATATCTAAGAATGTTCATAGGGATGTGTCTGCACAATATGTTGAATTTTATTGAGCCCATCGTGAGTGTTAGGTATAATGATATGGATTGATCATGCTTGGGTGAAATTTCTGACATAAACTTCATGACTGAAAAAATAAAGACCACAATAAAGTTCATGAGTTATTGGGCACAATTTCCCATTCAGAAGAATATTTTTAGATAAGAAATACAAAGTGTAATCTTGACCGAGTATGGCCACTTTATATATTCAAGAAATTATGATGTTTGCACTCTTCATGACAAGTAGAAGAAAGAAGCTCTTGAAGGGTGGTACATCCATGCACATAGCACATAGAGCCTCTTACAATAAAAAAATCTATTTTAAGTATGCATATTTTATTTTTATTTTATTTTATTTTTAGCTTCACTAGTTTTCTTTCACTCTAACATATTATAATATAAGTTTTATAACTGCAAATGTTGCATTGAATTCAGATGCAATTTCAATTTGTGAGTTCTTCTTCGATTAAGAAAAATTGAAGTACATCCTTATTTTGTCCACCTAATTAAGTGCAACTAGTTGACTTTAAAAAGCGACAAAGATTCAATCTATGAATGTTTCAACTTGCATCTCAATTACAACTAGGGGTCACAATGAATTAGGTGCTAACCCTTGAGTGTGCGACTTGAACACTTTTGTTGTACAACTTGCCAATCTCCTTAAGCGAGACAAATTCTACATATGAGATGGCTAGTGGGAATGGCACTACAACAAATTGTAGTATAAATGAACCAAATGTTGAGTTTGGGCATGAGCTCTTGACTAAAAGCAATGTGAAGATAATATTAATATTGATTATAATTTTCATTTTTGTATTGTCATTGACACAAATCAATGAATTATGAAATTATAAGCATTTTTTTTTCAAAATTATGAGGGTTTTTTTTTACAATTATGGGTTATTATTATTTTTTAAATATGTATTTGTAATATATATAGATTGTGATTTTCATTTTGGGTTAATATTTAACATGAATACGAATTATGAATTTATGAGTATTTTATTTCAAATTATGATGTATTTGGTTTTTAAAGCAATTGAATATTACTCTTTTTCAAAATCTATAAATTTTTAATATATATCATATCAACTTGTATCAAAACCCAGTTAAAAAAAAATATGTCATATTGTGTACCTAGAACCCAAACCCATACCCGAGCCAAACTTAGCTTATTCGTACTCTTCTAACATATATCAGAATAACAACATAATTCCTATATATGTATTCCATGTCTCCTAATAAAGAGAACAAATTCTAGATATGCAACCAGATACGGACAAAAAATCATTTTTGAGAAAGGAAGTTTACTAGATAAGACATCAAAAGATCAAGTTGGGGAGGACCAAATCACTTACTTGACAAGCTATTTGAATATCTAAAGAACAACTCTTGAAAAAAATTGAAACTTTCTTTAGTTTATCGAGAATAATTAAGAGGTAGAAGGTGCTTTTGGATATAATTATGTGTGTATGTATCAATCTTTTGGATCATGCTCCATGATCCATCATCAATCATTAAGAGAAATAATTGTTGATACCAAAATCAGTATATGGGCTTTCAAAATATCATGTTTCTTAATATTTATAAGGTTTACACCTATAGAGTGTAAGTAACCTTGACTTCTGCAATAGGACAAAACTCAAATCCTTATGCATCCAATAAAAAGAGCCAAGGAAGGATGGGGAAGTCTATAAATACTCATTGGCTTCAAAGATTATATTTCATAAATTTCAAATTTATCTCAATAGGGCCCCATAAGAACCATCTCGCACATGAGTTGGAACAACCCCATACATGACATGGTAACCTTCACTTGGTCTACATTAATTTATCTAAAAAACTCAATGCATCAACTATTTTGCAGAAATACATAAACACATCACTCTTTAACACTCTACTCTCTAAATAACAACACGCACACACTGTAACTTTCTTAACTTTCTAGCACACTCTTGCTAGGTTGCTAGCCACACTCACTTCCAAGCTTCCCTCAATTTACTATCTATAATTTGTGTTGTCCCCAATTTCAGTACAATGAAAACTGGAGATAAAAATTTAAAATTTTATCTATTTTTGTATTCTAAGGCTCCTAGCATGTATTTTAAGGTGCATTTCCATCTCCATGGCATTCATTGAAAAGGGAAAAAGTCCTTGATCTTAATTTTGTTAGGTTTTAGTGACATAAAGATAGCTTTTCCTGCAATTTTAGGTCTCAGAAATATCATTGCAAGTAACTTGCAATGTCAAGTCCAAGACCCAACATTACAAGTAATTTACCTCTTTAACATGTCAAATCGGGTTTCTAGATTGTCACTACAAGTTGTATTTTACTGCAACTTTCAATGTCATGTCCAAGAGGTGACATTACAAGATATTTACCCCTTTAACATGTCAAATCAAGTTTCTAGATTGTCATTGCAAGTTGTGTCGCATTACAACATGCAAATTGGGTCCTACGACCTAAATTACAAGTTCATTTAACTTGCACTTGTAGTCAACTTATGGAGACTTGAAATTGTCTAATTCCTTCATATTTTTTATTAATCTTTTTGTCTTGCCCATCAAATCAAGTTTTAGACCCGCCACTACAAGTGTTTCACTCATCCCTTTGTTAAGTTGGGTTTCTAAGCCACCAGTTCAAGTAGTTTTATGTTGTTGCTTGCAAATCAGGTCCTAAGACCCAGATTACAAGTGCAAGTTGTATTTAAGTGCAGGGTCATGCCTTAGAGTCGTCTATGCAACTTCATTTTTGCATTACATGTTGAGTCAGGTTTAAGACCCAACATGGAAAGAGACAAGTTGTATTGACTTGTTGATCAGGTCTCACAGCCCGATCAAAAACTTTGTTCACCTTCACATGGTTACTTGTAGTTGGATCCTCAAGACCCAAATGAAACCTAAAAATGCATTACCAATCACTTGTAATCAGGTCTCTAGGACCCAATTACAACAAGAAACTTGCACATTTTCATTGCATACACAAAGTTGTGATTTTATTTTTCCCAATTAAAAGTAAATGCTCATGTCCTTCCCCAGTTGTAATCTGATTTCCAAGGCCTAGAATTTAAACATGACCCCACATTTGTAGCATCTTCATCCTTTTCTTGACATTATGATTTGCACACGCATTCCTCCCTCATTATAAATCAGCGCATGGGCCTTATTTTACAACACCTCCAGTCTAAAGAAAGTGTCATGGGTTCTCAAAAAAATGCATGATGATATTCTAACTCTTTGGGCTTCTCACCTCAACTTCATAGAGAGAACTTCCCCTAAAGAACCAGTACTACCCCATACAAGAAGATGAGGTGGATCAAAGATCCAATTTGGTGTTCCTGAAAAAAGTGCCTTCACCAATCTGAATACTTCAAGTATTAGCGTCATGTAGTTCAAGAAGATTTGACATAGGATGATGTTGATAGGATTCATGTCTTGTTAGACACTTAGTTTGCTAAATAATTTGTGCATTTGTAATTTAGTTTTGACAAATTTTACATGTAAAATTAGAAATTGTAATTGCATGTGAACACATTACATGCAAAGTTGTAACTTGTAATTACATGTACTCGCATTGCAAGCTAAAATAGGTTAGGACTTGCAATGTTGAATAATTCAACAACAATTAGGTTTTCCACCTTTTTGTCTCGGCCTCTCTTCTATAAATATGAGGAGGCTCATTGTAAAGAGAGATCTTTTGGCAATGCAATTAAACTTTGTAAATTTGTTGAGAACTCTAAGACTTTGAGCTTAGATGTAAATCAAATTACATTCAATAAAAGAGGCAAGTTGCTTTCAGACTTTGTGTTGATTCAAGTTGTCATGTGACAACATTTTTTGAAGATTGATTGTGAGTGTTGTTATGTTGTTCAAGAGGGATTTAAACTTGATCTTACAAACTTTGAGTTGCTTATTGTGTTTAGATTTATAGTTAGGTTTTCAGACTTGATCTTGAAGACTTTGAGTTGTTTATCATGTTTGAAACTAGTGTAGGATGTTCACGTAAGGAGATAGCTTGCAAACTTTGTGTTGCTCTTATTTTATACATTTGTGTTGTAAGGTCAAAATACGTTGGAGACTTTGAGCTGGACGTATGTTTTATCTTTTTTTCTAAATTCACAAAGGATTCATGGAAAGACTTTGAGCTTTCGCGAGCTTCTAAGTTACTAAAATTTTTTGGTACACTAAGGGTTATTCTTATGTCTAATCTTATATTTGTGATCAGGATTATTGCTTCAACTAATACTTTGTAGGTGAATTACACCAGTGATTAAAGATTGTGTTGTAAAGGTAACATCTATTCTGAAATAAGAGAATATGATGAATGTCCCGCCATGTTTTAGCTTAGTGTAAATATAAATATTTAAGTGTTTAGTTGATACTAGTAGTAGTAAGAAGGGGAAGACTTTCCTTAGAAATAGGAAGAGATTGTGTCTCACACACTGTGATTGGAACCAATATTTTTTGATCGATTCCCAAAACTATGGGTTGCAAAATATCCACCCAACAATTTTTGGTGACTCTACTAGGGGCACGATACACATTCGAAAGCCTCACGCTTTCATTTGAAGTATACCTATGTCCTTTTCAATGTAATTTTGTTTTCTTGTACTTTGTTAATCTTTGGTCAAGGACATGTAAAATGGTTTCCCAAGGTCTTTAGGGGAATGATTTTGGTCTGTTGAATCTAATTCCTCCTCTACTGATGGCTCACGAAAGAACTTTCCCAAGATTTTTGATGATGGAAAGCAACACCTTGATGAAAACATAGTTGTGTTTTACATCGCTTATGGAGTTCATGGTATCAAACATGAATATACATATTTGTATGGTTGTTCATTGAGACTCTCCAAGTTGAGGTTGCAAATTGGTTTTACTATCTCGCACCACAAAACATCAGTACAAACTGGTCCACTCTCATAGCCAAGTTTGAAGAATGGTTCAAGCCTAGAGAAGATGCTCATGCTCTTTTGGCTAGGCTCACATAGTTGAAGAAGGAATATCATGATGTAGCTATGTGTGAATTTGTCACTCACTTCAACAAGTTGACACGTAGAATTCTAGTTGTTGCTCAACCTACAGTTGAGAATTTAAAGTGTTTCTTTATCAATTATAATATCTCCCTAGGATATTTTCTTTAGATTTTTACCAAATGCTCCACAGGAATTAATACAACATTTATATGAAAATTGATTTCTCTTTATCCAACAAATTATATGAAAATCATATAATATCATACTGAAATAAGATCTGAAATCAATTAGGAAGATAAATCATCACAAGCTTATTTTCAAATAGATATGAAATACCTCTATCACAAATTTTCCCATCTATTATCTCTCTCTGAATCCGCCAAGAAAATGAATTGGATTTTCATCCAATCCACCAAGAAATCTTGAAGGTTTTTGTCCTCGGGTTTCAAAATTGAAAGCTTAAAGCTTCCAAACTCTCCAAGAGATAATAATAATAAACCAAACATACTTAGGATGAGTCTCTCAATGTTGTTTTATAGCTCATCCATGTGAATTTATTTTTCATATGTCTGTCTCTTCATATTCCTTTTCTCGTCACTTTATTTTCCCCTTTAAATTAAAATGACTTAAATAATTTTCACTAAGCTCCATCAAAGTCATGTTAATACTTTATTAAATAATTAAATTAAGTCATCATTAAATTTGACATAATTTGACAACTCAAAATTGAATTAATTAATTGACTTCTAATGTCCCAATAAAAGGGACATTACAATCCTCCCTTCCTAGAGATTATTTTCCCTCTAGCAATTTGCACCTGCATGCTAAAACCAAATGCTTAGATCTCATATCAACCTCAAGAATGATGCTCCACCAATCCGTTGTGCTACTCTGATATAAACAACATGCCCATAATTATGAAGTCACTCATCAAAATCCCACTAAAATAATGCACTAAATATGCCAATGATAGGATCCCAAATTATCATGTTTTCCAAACTATCAAATATGAGGAGATAGCATTATCTCAAGGATCTATCAACACTGAGCAACTCTCCAACTGCAAATGTTCTCCCATAGAAGTGCATAGCACCCATTAGGCACACAATAAAATATATCAACCCATTCTGAGATTTTGGCGTAATTCATGTAACAATTCTCATAGGTCTAAAATTTCTAAGAGCGTTGAGATCAATGTCATGATATATATCCTACCAAGGTAACTCGAGAGAGACCACCTCATAAAACTCCCTGCCAATCACGATCCAAGTACTACCCCTGTAGTCAACCACTAAAAATATGACATCAACAGTTGGCCTCCAAATGGTAGTGTAGGAAAAAAAAAAGGTATTCCAACAAATCTAACTCACTACAAAAAACCCATCATCATCTAAAAGCACACATGTTGATGTTATGAATTGATTGTAGTGACCCAAATTCTCCCAAATGGAAGCGAAGAATAATTGAGTTGTGACCACAAGATGTCCCACAACTAGCTACACTGAAGTCTGCAAGTGCACAAAGTCAAACTTCTCAAAGGCTGAGGTCAACAACAATGATGTAAGGAAATTAGTACAATAATAATCAATCTAAAATGCTATTGAATACATGGAAATCATGAGTAGGGAAGTAGCTAAAAATTGATCTCTTATTATCAAATCATATCTACCATCTTTCCTCAAGCAAGAACTACTCAAGTCCTGAACCATAGAATCCATCCATCTCATCTATAGAAAATAATTTGAACCCATGTGTAAGCTGATCAAAAAGAGGGCATCAGTACTAACTCTAGGAATCAACCCGCTACTCCAATCCTTTGACCAAAACTTAGCACTAGAAATTGTACCTGGGTCCCAAATCTTGCAAGAAATTCCATTGTCGTCAGTGGAGTCAAAAAGAACTCCCTCATCCAACTGAAAGAATGGATTATTAAATGTCTAATCAGCATCCACCTCAAACAAAAAATTATCAACCAACTGAATATTATCCAACTCATATTGAAGTTCGAGCTGGTCCAAAAATTTATTACTTGATCTTTTGGGACAGTTATCCAAATCATAAGTTTGTTGTATGACGTCAAGTTCCTTATCACTTCCTTGAAAAACTCAATCCTTCCTCTATTTTCCTCCTCCCTGAAATGATCAGTGACAACAATCTAATTTTTTGCTTCTTGAAGAGTCATTTGCGTACTTCCCAATATATCTTGTGTATCATTAAGCTCCTTGATGAGCTTATTAATCTCATCCTCATTTTCCTATAATTTATCAGCATATACTTCAACAATCTTTAAAATATGGTCCCTATCTGAAAGTAAACATAAATAATCGGATTTCATTAGTTTCATAACCACTTTGACCACCTACAAGTCTGCAAAATAAGGATCACTTCCCATGCCCTTTTTCCTTCTTTCAATTTCAACCTTCCAGTTAAGATCTTCAATGATCCTGTGAGTGTCATCAAAATGTATTAAGGTTGCAACTATCATACCGTTCATGATCTTCAACTATTTTTTCAAAGTATGTGTCACAATGTACCACCATCTTGGTATGCATTGTTTGATTGGTCCTCCAAAGCACTATCATGTGTAAGTAAACTGCTGCTATTAAGAACACATGATTCATCACACCTTTCAAGAGTGTTGTCCATGTCATCATAGGCCTTAAACTCCTTATTTGATTTATATGCATACAAAGTCAAAGTTGTTGCTATGTTATCATTTTCAAGCAATTTCCCACCATATGAAGATTCATGCACCTCATTGGAAACATCTTGAGACTCCAACATGTTTTCTCCTTGAATAGGATCATCTTCATCAAAAAATTTGTCAATCACAACTTTCAAGTCACCAATAAAAATATTTGTATATCCATTACCTGTAACAACAATTGAATCCATCTCTTCACAAGCATTTGTGTTATTTTGTTGAAACAAAGCTATGAAATTCATATATTCTTCATTGTTGGTCCAAACTACTTTGGTTGACTTATCTTCATTACTAACCCCACAATTGTGATTCGGTGTCCAAGTTTCTTGGCATGTAAAACAAATATGCTCCCTTCTCATTTGATTCTTACTCTTTTTGGAAGATCTTGCAACCTATAAGCCCATTGAGATTAGTTCATTTTTAGTCATATGTTCCTTAAACCTTTAAATTTTATGCTCAACCAATCTTTTAGAGAACCCATAAGCAATAGGTGATAAAGTTTTTTTCTTCCTCCAAATAGCCAACAAGTTTGATTGCAACCGCTTACAAATATCATCATCTTCATCTCAGATTAAAGACATAATGGTTTGCATACAAGCCCTCACATTGTCTGGATGATGCTTCATAATTTTAGTTAAGAAGGATTGAAACATTCAAAGAATCATTTTTTCACACTTGAGATCCAACACAATGATAAATGATCTAGTTCTTGCCATAGTTTCTAAAATCTTAGCCCTCTTATCAAAATTAAGGGCTTTCATATCATGTAACCCATGAAGGCTCTCCAAAATTAGTTGTAGAACCCTCTTCATTATGTCATCATTATAGAATGCTACAAGATTTTTTATTCTTATGATCTCACTATGACTAGAAGAAACTGCAAGTCTCACCTCTTCACACAAATGTTCTAATAACCTACACTAGACCAAAGAAAACATTGAGGGCTGCAAAACCCAATTTAGAAGCCTCCAATCTAATTGGTCTACTTTGGATAAATATGAATTTAATTCTTCCAACTTAGAAAGAACATTATCCAAAAATTTCATGGACTCCTATTGTAATCCAATAACATAGAATCAATTTTCTATTTCCTTTTCTTGCTGCAAATCCCTTACCTATTCACCATTGAATGCGCCATTAAAGTCTTTTGAGAAAAGAACACTTTTTGATCTGCCATTGTGTTCATTTTTTTTTCTTTTACAAAGTGTAAGATGATATCCCTGTTGTGCACTAATTTTTGCACTAATCTGCCTTAGTTAAAATAAATAATCTGCATAATTTATGGTTTCTTATTGTGTTCAACACTCTTCACCATAAACACTTCTTTGAAAAATCACTATATTGCTTCTCTAACTTAGTTTACTTTCCCACGAGTCTCTGTATTGCTGTAAGAATGGTTTCAACTTTTTGAAAGTTTACCATAACTTCATGTTTGGTGTTTTTTATAAGTTGCAATGGCATTCATCTTATTCACAGACCGACTGATTCATTCACATGTTTGCATTGTTTTCTATGGACATTATAACAAACAATTTACATGCAACTATAATAGTTTATTTTGCAAGTTCTATATGTTTCCAGTTTGTGCATACCAACTGATAAATGCACAATATGCGCAATATTCACTAATGGGCAGAGAAAGAACAGAGATTTACAACCAGGCAAATACTGAACATTTTTCTTCACTGAGTTAACATATTTCAGAGATATAAAGATAAGAGTTTAAGCTTCAGACCTGACCTGTGCAACTCCAACTTGCAGATGAGTAAAAATTATAGATGAAGCATAAAATCATGTCCTTCATATTGTAAGAGTGGAAAAATATTTATAAGCACAAGATTTACTTGTTGGTGCAATTACTTCAAAAATAATTTAGCAGGTCATATGAAATCATAGCATCATCACTACATAGTATAATCCAGCACATACTTAAATCCTCACTTGTCGATATCATTGTAGCGTGATGAATGTCTTCAACAACTACACTAGAGGAAGGCGACAGTCTACAACACAACAGTAAAGTTGTGAACCTCAAATCTGAAAGATCTTGGATTCGAATCTACTTAATCTTAACAAATAATAATAATTAAATCTTAATTTCGACCCATTACCCATCCAAAAAAAACTACACTAAAAAAAGATATTCCTTTAAATCTGCAACCTTAATCTTACATCAATAATCCGATTTCCAATCAGGTAGGTATTTACTCCAAATAGCAGACTAGGGGAGTGCAAATAGACAGTCACCCTTGTATTGAAATGGTTCCAAGAAAGAAGATGCTCTAGCAATAACTCATGACTCAATAAGAATTCAAAAAATATTATGTCCTCTCTCCACACAACACTCAGAACATATTAGATGCTTGGAAGACATCTTAGAGAAGAGTATTCAACTTGCAAAGCGTTTTGAAAAAATCACAACTATTGGATTTCTGTGATGAAGAATATGAAGGCGGACTCCCAAGGACAGAAACTCGAATTTGAAATGAGTTATCCATAATAAAATCACCCATGGCAATTAAAAAACACACCTGCTAGTATTTCGAGCTCTCATATCTCCACCATTCGAACATTAATACTCCAATAAGCTATCAATGTATTTGCACCAATTATTCATTCAAGCTCCACTATAGTCTTGGGCACTTTAGATGTCTCTAAAGACATTGCTGAATATATTTTATGCTCCTTCAGCTAATGGAACCTTTAATATTTCAGCTCAAACATTCCACCACATCATAACCATATCAATTTTTTCAGATTTTGGTCTCCACAACATATATAAATATGCACCCTGGCTTAAGTAAATATCACAGCAATGTTTGAACCAAACTTTCTAATTTTCTCCAATATTTCTTAAGGTCTGCTCCAATCAATATATATTCATGGCAAATATTTCCACCCAACTGCAAAGGAGAATTAATGCTTATGTTGGAAGGGAATTCTTAATAAAATCAAAACTTTAATAAGCCCCAACATTACATCGAGTCCCACTCCAATTTACTCTCCAGGCTTGATATTGTGATAGCTAACTATTGTCTAGAAGCTTAATACTCTCGCCTAGCCAAAGTATTTCTCCAGCGAACAAATTATAAATCCATATTTTATTTTGCTTATCACCTCAATTTGGGACCCACGCAAATATTATACCTAGGTTGATTGTTAATAATCTTCCAATACTAAGTCGGCCCACCATATTATGCACTTAGACAATACATACTTTGTAAGCTAGCAGCAGATAATGAATGTTCAGCTCTTCTTTCATATTAGACTCTTATTTATTCTACAAATCCTCTATACTAGTAGTTGCATCCTTTTGTATGTGCAAACGATAAGCTGATAGGAATTTGAATTTTGATTTTCAAGAAAGTGATATGTTTTGTATGTAACGATTCTTAGATAAGGAGTTTCTTGCAAATTCAATTTATTTAATCTAAAAAAAAGTTAAGAAACAGTAAAAAATGAAATCTTATATATTTATTACAATGTTGCCAACACAAAAAAACATTCATTTCTATGATAAATTCTAATTTATCACTAAAACCCTCATTTGAACCAAAATTATAAGAAAATTCCTTTCATCAAAGCCATGAACAAGAGCATCACTATCAACAAAAGCAAAATTCATATATCAAAATGGGCTTCAAATATAGATAGCTTCATACAAAGAGCAGATAAATTCTTATTATAAAAAAATAAAAAAATAAACTAATTAAAAAAGCTAAAAACTAAACTAATTCAAAAAAAATAAAAAATAAATCAATTTAAAAAACCAAACTAAAATTGAAAAGAAAATCATCTTATAATAGATGATAATAATTTTTTTGGGGATTTTATATCAAATTGGATTTCAAATAAAGGTAGCTTCAAAAACACAAAAAATCTAATTATAAAAAATAAAAAATAAACTAATTTAAAAATAAACTAAAATAATTAAAAAGATTAAAACTAAATCAATTTAAAAACCAAACTAAAATGGAAAAGAAAATGGATCTTATAGATAAATGATACTTTTTTTTTTTGGATTTTATATCAAATTCCTACAAAAAGAAGAAAAAATCTAATTATAAAAGCTAAAAACTAAACTAATTTTAAAAATAAACTAAAATAATTCAAAAAACTAAAAACTAAAAACTAAATCAATTTAAAAAACCAAATAAAAATTGAAAAGAAAATCATCTTATAGATAGATGATAATATTTTTTTTTTGGATTTTGATAAGCCCAAAAGAAAATAAAGATTAACTTGCTATTTCTAATTTCAAATGTTTGCTAATTTCTAACAAGAAAAAGGGAGAAAATAACTGGGAAGAGGGTTGACAACTATCTGGCAAGAAAAAACCGCTTAATTAACCAATATTAAAGAACCCCAAATATGTAACAGTTTTCAATATATATAGCATTAATCTTCCAATCAAATAGAACCCCCAAAATAACTTCTCTACAAATTTGTCTTTCAAGAGAAAACAAATAAAACTCAAGGTGTACTTCTATCACTCATGAAACCTCACAAGTTGGTAGGAGACCCAACTTTGATACCACTATAACAACCCCCTAGAATATTTTCTCCAAATTTTTACCAAATGCTCCACAAGAAGTAATACAACATCTATATGCAAATTGATTTCTCTTTATCCAATAAATTATATGAAAATCATATAATATCGTACTGAAATAAGATCTAAAATTAATTATGAAGATAAATCATTACATTCTTATTTTCAAACAGATATGAAATACCTCTATCACAAATTCGCCCAGTAGTGAAAACGAGGCGAATCCACCGAGAAATCTTGAACGTTTCCATCCTCAGGTTTCAAAACTGAAATTTTAAAGCTTCCAAATTCTCCAAGAGAGAATAATAAACCAATCATGCTAAGAATGAACCTCTCAATGTTCTTTTATAGCACATCCAAGTGACTCTTTATTTTCCATCTGTCTTTCTCTTCATATCCCTTTTCTTATCACTTTATTTCTCCCTTTAAATTAAAATGACTTAAAATATTTTCACTAAGCTCCATTAAAGTCATTTTAATACTTTATTAAATAATTAAATTAAGTAGTCATTAAATTTGATATAATTTGACAATTTAAAATTGAATTTTTTAATTAACTTAGATAATGTCCCAAAAAAAGGGACATTGCATCAATGCTCAAGTACCTGAAGTAAGTTTTTTGTTGAGAAGAGCAACTCGGACTACTCTCATCAATTGCACAGACTTCGACAACTAAGATTGAGGATGAGTGTATCCCCGCCGAACAGATAAGAATAGAACAAAGTAGGTTTGAAGAAATTTTTTCCTTGGAGCCATTCTCTTCTATCGCCAGAATGAATCTAATGTCACAAAGCTTGGCTAATGAGTTCCTTGCTCTCAAAAAATAGCTAGCTCAAGGTGTGTTCTTCGTTCGTCATAAGGACTTTCCAAGGAGGTCATTTCCAAATGTTGCTCATAATTTTTCTGTAGGGAATCAGAATAAGTTATCTTCACCTATGAAGAAGTTTTCTCTTGAGGCACCATCAGTAAAAGCAATAGTGGAGCATCCTAAATCTGAATCTAGAGATCTAGCTAATCTCTTCGAGGAAAAGGAAGCAGACATAGTTGGCGACTCTCATATCTAGTTCACGCAGTCTTACAAATTTGTTGAACAAAAAGAAGGAACCAAGGAAGAAATCATCAAAATTTTGGTGAATATGAATAATCATGTCTTAAGACGTGAAAAGATTCACGTGCATGAAGCTATCAGACAAGCTAAAAATAATGCATATGTGTTTCAAGGTCATGAGCTTGAATACATTATGCATGAAAGAAATTCCCAAAGGCATGATGAAGATCTTTTCATAAAAAATCAAAACTTTCTCATGTCTAAATTTTGTGAACAACATCCTAAGGTATGCAATGAAGTCATATTTTCATCTAAATCACATGAGAAAATTCATTTCAATTAGCATGAGGTTTTCATGGTTGATGAATTAGTTGTTCAAGTTTCAACTCACAAGAAGAATTCAGTCTTGGTTCTGTCAAGGGGATGTCTCATAGGACATCTTTCTTAGTTGGAGGCCAATGGGAAGACAAAGGTTTCACTTTTACCTCATCTTAAAGATGCACTTGAGGAAGAGGCCAAAAATGCATTTCTAGATCAGCGGGAACTAATTTGGAGTACTTTCGATCCATCTGAGGAAGAAAATGAGTTTCTTCATTTCTTTCAAGGTGTCATACATCAAGCCATGTTACAATTGTTCATGTTTCATCTGGACATGATCATCAACAATCATGCAAAGTATTGCAAGCTACTGAAGAAAGGTAGTTGTTTTGTTGAGCCAGTGAATGGTTTCGTCTAAAATATTTGCATTGTGCTAGTTTAGGATATGTAGGTTTCAATTTCCAATCATTGTGTTTGCACAATTTTGTGTCATGTTTTAAGTAGTTTTATTTTGTGTCAGTCGCGTCATTCTTTTTTTCATTTAATGTTTTTGATGTTTGATACTAAGGCACTAAGATTATGGATTCTACTACCTTTGATTGTTTCCACGACCAAAGGCAATTCCCCATTCAGAGCTGATCGTTGTCCCCAATTTTAATAGAATGAAAATTGGAGGTAACCCTTTAAAGATTTATCCATTTTTTTCTTTCTAAGGCTCCTACGCACATTTGGAGATGAATTTTCTTCTTTGTAGTGTTCACTGACAAAGCAAAAATCCCTTGATCTTCCCTTTGTTAAGTTTCAGTGACTTAAATTTATCTTTCCCCGCAATTTCAAGTCTCAAAGGCATCATTGCAAGTAACTTGCAATGTCAGGTTCAAAACCCAACATTACAACTAATTTACCACTTTAACATGTCAAATCATGTTTCGAGATTGTCATGCAAGTTGTATTGCATTACAACTTGCAGTTCAGGTCCTAGGACCCAAATTGTGAACTCATTTAAGTTGCAATTGTAATCAAATTCTAAAGACTTGAAATTATCTAACTCCTTCATATTTTTTGTTTAAGATTTTTGTCTTGCATGTCAAGCCAGATTTTAGACCCATCAATGCAAGTGTTTGCACTCATCCCTTTGTTAAGGCGACCTTCTAAGGCACCAATGCAAATAGTTTTACATTATTATTTATTATTACAAAAATAGGTTTTGAAGGGACCCGAAACCATTTACAGACTAGAAATAAGATAGAGCATTATAATCTCAGAATAAACAAAACACTGTTGGGATACCAGCAGACCCTACATAGTCTTAAGATAAAGCAGTAGAAGTCCACCGAAACAAAAACTGTTGACCGACAAGCAGACCACCCAACAAGAAGACCACCCAACAACCAAATAACTACCAGCAAAAACAAAAGGAACAAGCAGCACAACACAAAGAAATAAAAGCACCATCAAGAAATACTAGGAAAGGTTCTTTAGGGAATCACCAATCTCTTCTTCAAGAGAAGGCATATTCTGGACATAATCTTTCAGGTCCATGAGCTCCTTTGGCGCAATAGAAACTTTCTTTTTTAGGCTCGCTTTGGTTCTTTTACCAGGACCAACACTATGACCAGCAGTCTCCTCAGTATCCTAATCCACATTGACAGTAGTCTTCTCCTGAAAAGAGCCTTCCAGCATAGCCTTGGTTTTATTGTAGTGCCCACCCTAGTAACTTGATATTTGGGGCTCGAAATAGACAGGATTATGAAATTTGGTTATTGTGGATTATATGTTTTGTTTATTTATATTAGCTGATGAGACACTTAGAGTATATGATTGGATAATAAATTAATCTTTATGAAATTTTGTAAATTATTTAGAGTATTTGGTTTATTTGCATTTTAAAGACTTCTTATAGTATTCTGCATATATACATGATTATATTGTAAATGATGATAATTCATTCCATTTTATTACATTATAAGATTATGATTATTTTGGAGCTAAAAAAACTAACCAATCATGCTTCAGTATCGTTACTATCTGATGTGCTTGTAGGATGAGGAGAGGCAATCATAGTCACTTCTACGGGAGATCTACACAATGTCGCACTTCCCCTCCTTGTCTTCCATTGTTTGTATATATATTGGTGTATATTTTTTTCTCATCTTAATGATGCAGGATGCAGGTACCAAGCATCGACTCCACCTGGCTACACATGTCTGAGCATGCCTTCAAAATCCTCGAACATTGTTGTTGTGGAGATATTGTTAAGGTTCTCTCAAGGAAACCTTTTTTACTTAGGTTCCCGATTAGGGAAGTCACCTTATTTTTGGGTTGGGCACTGTCATTATTTTGTATGATTTTGGAATTGTGTTTGGTCAGGGGATCATGTTCTTATTGTTCATATTAGCTATGTTTTTTTTTTTTCAGGAAAAAGATTCTTGGTATTGGTTCTCATAAGATATATAAATATATGTGTATTAGATTATGTAGTGTAATTTAAGATATATGTATATATGGGTGCACACATCTCTCTCTCTCTCTCTCTCTCTCTCTCTCTCTCTCTCTCTCTCTCTCTCTCTCTCTCTCTCTGTG
>MU227255.1:386676-397366 GCA_018584345.1 Thuja plicata | reverse complement strand
GTGTGTGTGTGTGTGTGTGTGTGTGTGTGTGTGTGTGTGTGTGCATAATTTGCTTATGATGTAAATATGGTATTTGAAAAATAAAACAAATATATGTAAATTACCTAATTAACAAA
This sequence comes from Thuja plicata, assembly GCA_018584345.1. Taxonomy (NCBI): domain Eukaryota; kingdom Viridiplantae; phylum Streptophyta; class Pinopsida; order Cupressales; family Cupressaceae; genus Thuja; species Thuja plicata. Next base: position 397,250 of record MU227255.1, on the reverse strand, counting down.
ACTAGCTTGTCTAAGAGATTTGAACCCAAAACCTCCTAGAAGTAAGGCTAGCTAGTTACCAATTTCTATGTGAGTTCTTTGGTAATCCTATTTATCACTATCATATTTAATGACTTAGTAAGTTAATGGAGTTAATAAAAAAAATTAAATTTGTAATCATAGGTTCACGGGAATGAGAGAGAGTTTTTTTATTTTTGTTGAACCAACTATAGTAGTTAGAGCAGTTTCTTCCCATAAAGAAACCCCTCCAACCATATAGTTGGCTATTTGTTTTGAGGTAAATTTTTGGAGAGGGGATTGGGAAGGAGATTCGGAGAAGAAGATTTTAGAAATTAGGAGAATAGACTTTAAGTTTTGTGGATTTTTGTGAGGAGAGAGTAGATTGTGATCTCAGAAAGAGTATATTGTGATCTCAGAGATAATAGATACTACCTATAGCTTGGAGGAGAGATTCTAGATCTGTACGGGAAGGTGGAGGGCTAAGGATTTTCTTAACATCAAAAGGTTTCTCCGCACGACTCCAGGTAGGTTCTGGAACCAGGAAGAATCCCTTGTGATTTTATATGTGTGTCTTGAAGCTTATTTGATAAATACTTCTATTTGGTGCTTTGTGAGAAGATGTATATTATGGCTGATTAGGAAATAATCCATGTGCTTGTACATTGTATGGAATAGATAGGACAATATAGAGATTTTTAATTGTTTGATTTTTTTCCTTATCTTTGCTTATGGATTGTGAAATATTGTTTTGAATTTGAGTTAGCCTCTCAGTTAATTTCTAGTTTTGGGAGGTTTAGGGTGTCATACATCACCGCTCTCTATTGTTTAGCCTATGTGCATAATTGTTTTTTTTTATGTCCTTTTCTTTTATGAGTTAAGCTCTATATTTATTGAGGAATTGAATTGGTTTTGGTGGGTGATCTGGATGTGGAACTGGGAGACCTCAAATGGGTCTACCTCAAAAATCCTTCCCATGACCCCCGTCATACCCAATCCTGACCATACAACCAATCTAAGGGTGAAATTTTAGCTTTCTGGGAAGGATCTCGTACGAGTTAGGATACTTAGCCCTGAATACTCGTACTGGCCTATGGGAATACTCATACTGGTCTATGGGAATACTCGTATTGGCATCTAATTCATTTCGTTCAATTTTTGGTACTTTTTTATAATGGGTTTTTGTCTGCATTTATGTTCTAGTGGCCAGGCCTTTGTTTACATTTGTTTGACTCTCTTAACCTTCTCTGTTTTTTGTATGAGGTCATCCCAAATATGAAATCATGTGCCTTGTGAATCCATCCTTATTTTTATGCTTATTTAGTAAATTTTTAATTGTTGGACTCGTCCTGAGGATTTTGGATCACTAGAGAGAGTTCCTAACCTTGTGTAATAGGTGTCTTGTAGTTGTTTTAGTCCCGGTGATGGCGTGTTGGTTAGGGAAACTAGGTACCCTAGGTGAGTGGCTCACCATACATATCGGGACCTAAAGAGGTTGCTAGAAGATTCTATGGGTTAGTTCCTTAATCAAGAGATAACCTTAAAATAAACTTAGGGGTTTAGACATAATAAAACTAGATAAGTCATTTTTCTAGTCCGCATAGTCTTGTTGGAGTACCCAGACCATAAGTTAACTTCTTGGGTGGATCCTAATTAGAAAGAGACCGGGGTTACATAGTTTCTAGGGTGGATCCCAAAAAAAAAGCTATGTGATGACACTCACCTAGATGCTATTTTGGGACCCTTACTTTTGTGATGTGATGTTTTGGGCATTTTGCTTATGGGTTATGTTTTACTTTTGGGTCTTTTGATGATTTGGGAAGGATAGTTCATAGCCTTAGATTTCCTTACAACTTGTGAGAACCTTGGTTCTATCTCCTAGCACGGGGGAGTGGAACTTCACAGTTTCATTTGGTTGGGTGGAAATTATTTTCGAGGTACTGTTTGTGGTTCCGTGGAGGACTTGGTTTTGGATTATTTCTTAGGAGCTAATGAAGATTCTTACTTCCATATCATGTACTTCAATGTAATGTAACTCAAATGTGTTGACTAATTGTAAGCCTTGTTGGGGAGTGCAATGTAATGTAATTGAAAGGGAGAAGCTATGTAATTGGAAAGGGTAGTTTTAGGAATATTAAAAGGGGATATTCATTTGTAATATGGAATATTGTAATGAAGAATTATAGTTGTGAAATTTCTACCCTATCTCTCTATGTTCTTGAAATGTTATTTGAAAAGTAAATATTTCTTAATGCAAAGTTTAATTATGTTTTGGTAAGAATAAATGATTTATGCTTAGAACATATGTAATTCAGAAAGAATTTTAAGGATGAAGTGTTTAGTGGTAAAGCATATAAAAGCATATGAAATGAGCATTAATGTTATCTCTTACCTTATATTTTATGAAAAATTAATTGTTCGTAAGGTTGATAGAAAATGAATTCATAAGGTAAGGAAATGAGTTAGTAATGTTAATTTTAGTAACAAATGGTAGGGAACCTGTAAGGACATGTTCTTACTTGAGAATTAAGAAGAAAGTATCAGTAATGTTTTTAAAAAAATAGTTGCTTTTCTTGGTACTTTAGGCCTTGTCTTTTTGGGTTCCCTAGCGAGGCGTTACATTATTTGGTATCAGAGCCCTAGGTTGCTACACTGGGAGCTCTAGGGTCTTTTTTTTTAACTAAGTCTTTCCTTCTTGTTGCATATTAGTAAAATGAGATATCCTTTGCTTATGTTATATTACTCTTCCAAGATGCCTCCTATCACCTGTGGAAGAGCTAAGGGAAGAGTTCAAAATTCCTCCCCTAGATCTCAATAGGCAATTTCCCATGGGGATTATGAGGAAGAGAAATTTAAGGGTAACCATAGGGAAGAAAGGAATGAGAGTCAGAGTAATGACTCTGAGGAGGCTCAAATGAGACATCTTATGCAGTAAATTTTGCAAAGGCTCGACATCATTGAAAACAAAGTGAATCATGAGGAACTAGAAAACCATTCTCATCATAATGCTAGGGAAAGAGATAGAATCCCTAGGAGAAGGACAGCAATACCAGATAATGAAACCATGGACACTTCCCGTATGAGGGACTTTCTCAGAGCTAAGATACCTTTATTTTATGGCAATGAAGGGGGAGCCTTGGTAGAAACATGGTTATATGATCTTGAAATTTTTTTCCATGCATCCGTTTAGTAGTAATGTGAAAGCCAGATGTGCCATCATGCACTTAATAAAATTTTCTTCCACCTAGTGGCGTATGGAAGAGTAAAAGCTTCATGCTAGCATTGACTGTGAAATATTCTTAGAAATTTTTAAGGATCGATTTTTGTCAGGCCAGTAGAAGTAGGGTAGGGAAGAAGAGTTTCACCATCTTAAGCAATCAAACATGACTATAGAAGAGTATGAGCAAAAAATTAATGAAATTAATCTCTTCATAGGATACAAATATGGTGGCCCTATGCTTGTACAACATTTTATCCGAGGACTAAATGACCGCATATCTAGGGAAGTTGCAATCTTTGAACATAAATGTCTCCAAGATGCTATAGCCAAATCCTTTCCAGTTGAGAGGAATGTATGGATGGGATGTGGCGTTCATTCTGGAAGTCAAGCGAATAATGTTGGGACAGGTTCTAAGAGAAACTATAATCAGGAGATTTAAAGCTAAAAGAACTAACAATCATCCTATAAAGGAGGACAAAACTTCCACAAGAAGCAATTTCAAAATAACAACCAGGGCGGTGGAAAGTTTCAGTACCCTTAGGCTCGTAATAATAATTGAACCTAGCAAATAGTTACCCCTCAACCATCTCAGAATTCTTTGAATACCAGTAAAGGGGGTTATCAATAGTTTAGTGCACCTTCTACAAGGAATTTTGTGAGGAAATCTGGATGTTTTTCCTATGGGCAGAAGGGACATTTTAAAGTCCATTATCCGCAACGCACAAATTTCACCAAAAATCATAATAAGGCAACCTCAGAACCAATTTTATGTGATGTTGGCTGGTCCCATCGGGTATTTGCTGCAATTAATCAAAGACAGGCTGACCGCCAAGGCACAGTCATTGAGACTATAGGTCCATTAAAGGGTAAATCCATTTCTATCTTATTTGATTCAGGAGAAATTGATTCCTTTATATTTCCATCCTTAGTAGGAAGATGTGGGCTAGCATAAGAAGGGCAAGGAGTTAAGTGGCAAGTAGAACTATCCTTCAGGGCTAAGATGACCACAGACTTGTGTGTCCAAAATTGTGTTTCAGGTTTAGAACCCTTCTCCACCAAAGTAAACCTTCGAGTGATTCCTCTTGGCTCTGATGAAATTATCTTAGGTATGGATTGATTAGAAGCTCATGAGGTCAGGTTAGAATGCAAAAAGAAGACTATTCATTGTATTGATGATTCAGGTGAGCATAGAGCTATAGTTGGGATCCAACGGCCTATATCTCTTCACATGATATTGGCGATGCAACTCAAGGGATGCATGCAAAAGAGATGTCAGCTCTTTTTCATCTCAGTAAATGATCTTGTTGAAGGGGAAAGTAAAGAAATGACACTTGATCAACCAACACTTCAACAGTTTGTTGATGTGTATCCAAAAGAAATCTCGGGTATGCCTACGAAAAGAGACATAGATTTCCACATAGATTTGGTACTAGGAGTAAAGCCCAACTCCAAGGCTCCTTATTGCATGAAAACTCAGGAACAAAGGGAGTTAAAGTTGCAATTAGAAGAGTTATTGGAAAAGGGTTTTATCATACCTAGTGTATCACCTTGGGGTGCTCCATTTATTTTTGTGAAGAAAAAGGATGGCTCTCTTAGGTTATGTATCAACTATCGGCAGTTCAATAAGGTAACCATTAAGAATCAGTACCCATTTCCTCGTATTGATGATTTGTTTAATCAAATGAAAGGAGAAAATATTTTCTAAGATTGATCTTAAGTTAGCTATCCTCAGCTAAGAATCCATGAAGTTGACATTCATTGTATAGCCTTTAGTACTCGGTATGGCCATTATGAATTTACCTAGTACCTTTCAGCCTTACTAATGCACCTTCAATGTTCATGAGCCTTATGAATGGGGTATTCAAGACATTATTGGATAGGTTTGTGATAATATTCTTTGATGATATATTGGGATACTCAAAAACCATGGAAGATCATGAGCAACATCTATGACAGATGCTACAATGCCTCCAAGAAAATCAGTTTTATGCCAACTTACAGAAGTGTGATTTTTTTCAAATAGAAGTTAAGTACCTTGGCCATATTATCTTAGGGGAAGGAATAGTAGTTGACCCCACAAAGATAAAAGCCATAGTAGAATGGCCAACACCTACCAATGTCGTAGAAGTTCAAAGTTTCATGGGTTTAGATGCCTATTATAGGCGCCTTGTCATAGGTTTCTCCAAAGTAGCTCATCCCATCACTTCCTTGCAGAGAAAGGGAAAGAAGTTCTTTTGGACTGAGAAATGTATGAAATCCTTCCAATAATTAAAGGAAAATTTAACCACTACCTCAATTTTGGCAGTACCTGAACCCTCAAAAAACTTTGTATTTTGTACAGACGCCTCCTTGGAAGGGATAGGGGTGGTACTAATGTAAGAAGGTAGAGTGTTTCTTATGAGTAGGAAACTTAAATACCATGATCTTAACTACCCTACGCATGATTTGGAATTGGAATTCTTGTTTTATGCCCTGAACTAATGCAGACACTTCTTGATAGGGCATCGGTTTGAGTTGCACATAGACCACCGAAGTCTTCAGTACATATTCACTCAGTCAAATCTTAATGTCAAGAAACGCAAGTGGATGGAAATTTTACATGAGAATGATTTCAAGGTCAGGAATATTCAAGGAAAAGATAATTTGGTAGCAGATGCATTAAGATTAAGGATACATAAATTTTCATCTCTATCCCTTAATACCGACTTGAGAAGTCATAATTTACAGGCACTCCCTTCGGATACTTGGTATTAGGAAGTGAAAGTAGTATTAGAATCAGGAACGAACTTAGAAGGAAGATTATTGGGATACTCTTTAGGGTCAGATGGGCTATTAAGATAACAAGGTTGAATTTATGTACCACTTTCAAGTGACCTTCAGAAGGTCATCTTGACAGAAGCTCATCATGCTCCCTATTCATCTCATTCTAGGGTTAAGAAAATAATGCACTTACATCAGATATATTTTTGGTCAAGTATGAAGAGGGATATAGAATATTTTGTGGCTACATGCTTTCAATGTCAAAGGGTTAAGGTTAAGCATCAACACTCAGCATTCCTCCTTCAACCACATCTTATCCCAGAAAGGAAATAGGATACAATATCTATGGATTTTATTGTGAGACTTCAAATTAATCAACGGAGACATGACATGATCATGGTTACAATTTATAAGTTGACCAAGGTAGCGCATTTCTCTCCCATGCATTCATCCTACATTTCATCCTTAATAGCCAGAGTCTTCATGAAGGATATTTTCAAGTTGCACGGTGTCCCTGGAAAGATCATCTCAGACAGAGATTGAGTTTTCACTTAAAATTTTTGGACCTCATTGCAACATGTCATAGGGACTCAAATAAAATTTATTTCGGTCTATCACCCAAAGACTGATGGTCAGACCAAGCGGGTGAATCAGGTACTTTAGGATAGTCTTAGAATGTATGTTATGGATAGATAAACTCACTGGGAAGACTATGTTTACCTAGTGGAGTTTGCATATAACAACGGCTATCACAGTTCTATTGATATGTCAATTTTCCAGGATTTATATGGTCATCCTTTCCATGCACCTCTAAGTTAGGATCTCTTAGAGGACAGAGTACTCCTTGGTTGAGAAATGTTGCAAGATATGGAACACCAAGTACCAAGAATTAGAGAGCACGTAGCGACAGCCCAGGACAGACAAAAAAAGTATGCAGATGATCATAGAATTGATAGACAGTTTGTAGTTGGAGACAGAGTATTCTTGAGGGTCTACCCATGTAAGAGCCTTATCTGTTATGGAAAAGGTTCTATATTAGAAATGATATTTGTGGGTCCATTTGAGATCCTGAAGAGGCTCTACGACCATTTTCTTACCGACTCGCCATGTTGCCTAGCCTCACACGTATTCATGATGTGTTTAGTGTATATGTTCTTAGAGAGTATATTCTGAATTTGACTAAGGTATTGGATAGGAACTCTTTATACATTAGGGATGGGCAGCTGACTTTGGAGCTAGTACGTATACTCCAATAGTGGACTTTGACCCTTAGGGGTCACACCATAGAGCAGGAAAGGTGTTAGTAATAACTGAGAGAAGGGGTGAATCAGTGGCCTCAAAAATTAATCCTTAAATCAACCCTTAAAAATTATAACCACAAATTATGTCTCTAGTTATATTTTGTCCTACAAGATGAATGCCTTGAAATACTTATATCAATTTTCTACTTGTCGGATTGCTTTGTTAATCTCTCTTTTGTATGATTACCGATAAGCAGTCAACTATTTACCAAAACACAGTAAATATGCAGCGTATACCAATCAATCTAGAATTGCATATGTGAAATGTAAAACAGTAAATTAATGAAACATAAACACATAACACAGATTTTTAACATGGAAACCCTGTTAAGGGAAAAACCACTGGGACCGGTACTCTAAATTTTCACTCTTCTGAAGTGATCTCTGTTAGGAGCCAACCCTGTTAAAGGTTACAAACACACTATTAGGTGTGACCTTGTTAGACAATTTAAAAGATAGTTTGTCAAGTAGTAGTTGGCATCTAATGCTACCATCCTTGATCAAACACTCACTTGGCCTGGCAATAGGTATCGGGCATATCCAATGCTACTTTCATGATCAAAATTTTTGATACTTCTTGGGATGTATCTCAATTGTAGAAGACTTTTAAGTCCTGCTCGGTTAAGAGACTTGATGCTTCAATGGTTAAACTGAAACATTAATGATCTATTCATACATACAACTCAATTGCAAATTTTCAAATCTATTGTAAGTGCATTACCTCTCTGATCAATATAATCAATTTCATAGCTTTGTTCCACATTGTTATGCTTTGTGATGTTGTCTCACTGTTCGTCGGTGTCTGCAAAATCTAGCTCTTTCTTTAGCTTGATTGATCAGGTTTGAATGAAGACTTTCTTCTCCTTCATATTTTATTTAGCATCTTTCTTCTTCTCTTGTTCACCCCACACACCCATTTGAAATGAATTGGGTTTGTCTCTATATAGACATGATTTACCTTTTCTTTTCTTTCTTGATTCTTGGCGTGATCCACAATTCTCGCCAATAGATTTAAAGAAAACTCTAGTTTTATCTCAAAGAGATATTCTTTCCAACTGGACAAATCAGCTTTAAATCAATTACTTATCTTCGGCTTTATCTGGATGATTAAAACAATGATAAGCGATAGTTGAGTCTATCTTTAGCTCTTGACAGCTAAGCATTTTGTCATTTTATGAACTCTCTATTTTGCCGGTCAAAACTTCAGTTAGTCATTGGTGATAAATGATTGTTCTGTCGGTGTGAATTCATTTGTCATCGGGATCTTTGTCCTTGTCTTTTTCGTCGGGCAACACTATAATTATTTCCGTCGGGTTGCTCTATGTTTTTCTCATCGGGAAACAATGTGACTCTGCTTGTTGTTAATGCTAAGCATTTTCTCGTCAGGTAACACTGTGACTCTTATTTTTGTACTCTGACCGTCGGCGTGCACTATGTTGGTGTATACAGTCACTTAGTGAATACTTGACTTATATGCATTACTGATAGCATATCCTTGATTCATCAGTTCTTTGAAGTCTTTGGCAGTATTTCCATGACCATACAGATTATATCAAGTTGACATCAATGACAATACAATGCATTAACTGATTTAACGCCTTGCATGATAATCAACTTAACATCTTCAAATATTTAATCAGTTACATGTCATCAATCTCTCCCTTTGGCATTGATGGCAACATACTACATTATCATACCTATTACTAATACAATATGAAATATACAGTTTCATCAAGCTTTGCTAATGTAACTATTACAAATGTCTGGCTATCGGTAAGCTCAAATAGCTTTGATTTGATTCTTGCAGCTTTCTTTCTGTTTTCAATCCCTTCACTCGATAGATGTAGAATATTTCTTTTTTTGATTTGATGTGTTTTCTCCCTGTGTCAAATTCTCTCCCTTTGACTGTTCTCCTTTCTTGTGATGTCTCTTGTCAGTAATTCTTTCTTTGTATGTACTCTCCCATTCTTTGTTACATTTATCCCTTTGGGTCCTTTGATGGATATAATCTCTTCCTGAGATGATAATGGATATAATCTCTCCCTTTATGAATATGATAATAAGATACCTCTCTCCCTTTAATAGCAATGCCAAACATCTTTCAAAGCAATTTATTTGACAGTAATGTCAAACGGATCCTTTCTATCCATAATATATTCCTTGAATTTTCCAATCCATCGGTAATAACTTTTGTGCTTGAGTAGATAAATACCTTTCTGTATATAGATGTATCTTTGAAGTCCATCTCTTTTCTTGCATCAACATGAATTATATTCTAATAATATGTAGGCTGATGCAGCCTTCTAGTCATCTTACCAACCAGTAGACAAGGGTTTGACCCCTAGTCTCTTTCTCAAGTATTCAAATGCATCCTTGGGAAGTGGCTTGGTAAAGATATCGTCCAATTGTTTCTTTGATTTCACATACTCTAGTATCACCTCCTTTGCTTGAACTTGTTCTCTTAAATAATGATACTTGATGGCAATATGCTTTGTTTTAGCATGCATAACTAGATCCTTGGAAATTTTTATTGCACTTGTATTATCACAATAGATAATTACTGGCTCAAGAATTTTCATATGCGTACCTTCTAGTAACTGTTTGATCCAAGGAATATTTGAGCAGTTTGCAGCAGCAGCAACATACTTTGCTTCTGCAGTAGACTGAGAGATGCATCCTTACTTCTTGTTGATCCATGTGACAAGTTTGTCACCCATAAGAATGCTCCTCCAGTTGTGCTTTTTCGGTCATCAATATTTTCAGCCCAATCAGCGTCGGTAAATACCTTAAGTTCAAATTTGTCTTCTCTTCTATACCATAAGCCATATTCATCGGTATTCTTCAAATATCTTAGGATTCTTTTCATAGCAGTCATATGTGATTCTCTGGGATTAGCAGAAAATCTTGAAACTATTCCTACTGCATGTACAATATCTGGTCTAGTATGTACAACATACATGAGTTTTTCAATCATTGATCTGTACAAAGTCTGATTTACCTCTGATGAATTGTCCTCCTTTGTCAGCTTGCATCTAGTTTCCATCGGTGTTCCAACTGGTTTGGACTCTTCCATCTTGAATATTTTCAGTATTTCTTTGATGTATTTGGATTTTGTAATGAAAATACCTTCATCTTGTTGCATGATCTACAGACCAAGAAAGAAATTGACCTCTCCAAACATAGACATCTCAAACTCTTTGCTCATTTCATTTGCAAATGATTTGCATAGCATATCATTGCCTCCAAATATGATGTCATCAACAAATATCTCAGTAATCAAAATGTTAGCATCAGTA
>MU227255.1:363099-386526 GCA_018584345.1 Thuja plicata | reverse complement strand
TCTGGTTGTTCAATGTATACCTCTTCTTCAAGTATTCCATTTAGGAATGCAGACTTGACATCCATTTGATATACCTTGAATCCTTTATATGCAGCATAAGAAAGTAATATTCTTACTCCTAGCCTAGAAATGGGTGCAAAGGTCTCTCCATAGTCAATCCCTTCTTCTTGTGCATACCCCTTGCATACTAGTCTTGCTTTATTTCTGATGACTTCTCCATTCTCATTTAGTTTATTCCTAAATATCCATTTTGTACCGATGACATTCTTGTCATCTAGTCTTGCTACAAGTGTCCATGTCTTTTTTTTCTTTATCTGATCAATTTCTTCATTCATAACACTTATCCATTCATCATTATCAAGTGCAGCATTGACAGATTTTTGCTCATAATCACAAATAAGACATCTTGTATTTAGAGACTTGCTTCTGGTTCTCATACCAGCCTTCTTATCTCCAATGATCTGGTTTTTTGGATGGTTCTTCTTGACATATCTGGCAAGTACAGGTTCATCTATTTGTCAATCAGCTCAATCATCATTCTATTCTTCATTTTTTTCTCCATCACTTTGAGCATCATCTTGAGCAATATTATGATCGTCGGTGTTTGCAACCTGATGCTTGGGTGCAATGATCTGTTGCTTAGGAGCTCTACATTGTTGGTCGGGTAGAGTGTCAGTTTCCTAATTGTAAGAAAACCTATTGTAGTCCTATGTGTTGACAGGGTTTTGCTGACCGGGTCCGCCAACAGTCATAAGTTGTCACCGGGTTCCGGAGAAATCGGCCAACTCCACCTGCAAAGGTTATCCGGGGGAAATAAATCCTCCGTACCTTCAAGCACCTGGGTGTCAGGTCACGATGGTGTGGGGCTCGGTTGGAAGAGGTGACTATTTTTGAGGGGGATAGCTGGTTACTTCAACTCATTCTTCTAGAGATTCAGAACAGTAAGGGTTTCCTGGAGCATTCTACACTTAGCGAATAAAGCGAAAAAGATCCTGCAGGGTTAGAAACATTTATCTAACTACAGTCATGCTGAAATATTCGGAACATCAACAATACTCTGAAAGACTATACTAAATACCGAATAAATACACAACCATCAGTTAGCATTTTATCAGTAGCGAAAATAAAGAGGTCGTTAATCTACTTTGACATATCAGAGTAAAGGACATACAGAACATTAAAACATGAAATACCATTAACTCAGAAGTAGGGACGCTAACAACATCATTGCCAAGAATCCTTCCTTCTTCATTAATATTTAGTCCAGCAAGCACTGGTGCGTGATACAATGGTGGCTCCAGGGGAGCATCTAACTACCAAGAACAGAACAATGGAGCATTGAGCTCTGCAACTAAAACCAGAAATCACTTTGCTATTTCTTATGGACAACAAAATCATCAATTTTGTCGACCCTTGGAAATGGGCCGATTTGCCTATTTATACAACTCTCTAACCCTAACCCTATTTTACAGTGTTTCAATAAAATACAATATCTGGGGGCTGGTACTACCTGCACCACCCTACAAAAGACCTGGAGACAGAATAGGTCTGCCATGTCAGAAGAAGAAGACAAGAATATACATCGAAAGAATCGGCCTCGAGAAGAGAGCCAGAGAGAAGAAAGAAGAAAGTAGGTCCCCCAGGGACCAAGGCTACATGCCTCATAAATGGAAAATGTGGTGCCCTGTCTCCAATGCGCCAGGTGTACCTTTGAACGGCGCCTTGAGAAGGCCACCCTGTTAGAAACCAACTGCCGAGCCAATGCCTCTTAATGCGCCCAACTACTCTCTGACAGTCTTTATTAACCGCTTCTGAAAGTGACCGGTCGGCCTCGGGGACCGGGACACAGATCACTTTAAAGAATACAAAATTTTGGATCCAGAACTCTGGGATCCAGGAACTTATGTCCCCAAAAGAATAAAAAAATGCTTAATGCTCAAGTTTCCCCAGTTCTCAGAGAACGCTCAAGGCTGTTTATTATCGTTGAAGGTCTGAAGGATGCGGAAAATACCATCTTCATCAATCTTTCTTAGGTTGGCCCTTTTGTGCCTTGCCACTTCAACTTGTTCCCCCAGATCCGGAACATTATTTCTGAACTCATCTGCCATTCTTGCGGCATCATGGCCCTTAAGCACCATTTTGGTCAGTTTTGCCATTCGGGCCCCATCCATCCCCTCTGGAGATTGATACCGAGATGCCATCATTTCATCAAAATTCTCTAAAACTGACTCCTCGGGGGTGTAAGTATTTTTACCAAGGGGATCAACCCCGGAAGCTTTTATTAAAAATGACTGGTACAAATTGGAAGAATACTTCACTGTGTTTACCTTTTCCTGTAAGGACTCTACCAGTTGCTTGGTTACCTCCAATGTGAGGTCCAGTCTGGAGTGCTGAGCCCTTACGAAATCAAATGATTCCTCACCCAGAATTCCGGATTCAGAAATTATGTCTTCCCCCAGGGTGAGGAGTTCTTCGAGCTCTACCTTCCATGCCTGGTAATTCTCGGCGTCACTCTCCCATTGCTCAATTAGCGCTTCTTCCTGGTAAATAATCTGTCGGGCCATATATAAATCTGGGAGAGTGGCCGCTAGGAAACGCCGTTTGTTTCCTATCTGTAGAGCGACCCATTCGTCTACTGCCTGGGCCTTCTTTTTCATTACTCGCAGGGAGTCTATGTCGCTCTGCGGTAATTCCTCTGATGTGGAGGTCTGTGGAGGGGCGGCGTTGATGGGTCAGGCCAACTCTGCAAGCAACCCCATAAGGTTTGCATTCTTCTCCTTCTCAGCTTTCAGCCTCTGGGCCTCCTTTTCATATCGGGCCTCCACTGCCCTTGCTGCCTCCTTTAGCAGGTCTACTTCGCCCTGCTTTCCTCTTTTTCCCAAGGATACCTCTGCGATATTGTAATCTGCGGGGTCCGCGGTCGCTTCAACGGCGTCTGGGGGAGGCGTTGCCACTACTACAACTGTTTCTCCGCTCGGCCCAGTCTGAAGGGTATGAACTGTCCGGTCCTTCTTTGCTTTTGGCAGGGCCTGAGTTAAGGCCATCATTTCAACCAGGGAGAGAGGGACTGTCGGAGCGGATTGAGCTTTTCTTTTTCTATTTTCTGCCAGCCATGGACGTGGGAGAGGTGGCCTTCCTGCCAGAGTTTGTCCTTCAGATTATCTCCCGGTGTCCGGTGGCGGCTGCTCCTTTTCAACATGTACTTCCTTTGTTTCTCTCCCTGCCAGAACCTCTTCTTCAGCAACATTCTTTTCAATTTCTGTTTCCTCAGCCTGGTCCCGGATGTCAATTGATGTGTCTGGACCCTGGTCGGCTTCCTCGAGAATTTCCTCTTCATGCTGTTGTTCTTCTTCTTCCTCATCTGTTGGTAGTAGGGGCGGTATAGGGCCGAGATTCAGAGTTTGGGCCGCTGTGATTACCTGCACGAAGGTTACCCCCGGGAGTGGCCTTGGGAACACGGCAGCTGGGGTTACGGTTGATCCTGAAGTTTCAGGTCCGGGTTCCCCAACGGATGCCATCTGTTCAATTGGTGGTTGTTGGTCCACTCCTGGACCTTCTGTTCCTGGGGCCCCAGAGATAACCTCCGGTTCTGGCCTCTTTTCCTTTGTTTGCTACTCTTCTTGTTCTGCAGCTTCTAGTTCCAGGTCCTCTGGATCCACAGCCTCTTTCTCTTGCTCTCGGACTTCCATCTCCGCTTGTGTATCGTCCCCTTGCAGATTTCTGAACTCATCGGCTGCAAATACGTCGAACTCCTCTTCCGGAGGGGGACTGGCTGGGATGTCTGCCTGTTCTACTTCCTTCTCCGGTTCCAGAGAACTAGAAGAAAGGATTTCCACTTCTTTTGGGAGGGAAGCCCTTGGCGCTAGTTCTGCCTTGGGCTGTTTGATGTGCTTTCTCTTCCTCCTGGTGATCAGAGGCGGCCCCGCATCGGCTATTGTTGTTGCCTTCGTGGGATCCACCCCCATCGCCTTGACCATCAAGGCTGCCAGCGATGGGGAGGAAGGAGGACGAATTGGTCCGGCCATTAGTGGGGGAGTGGCAAGCCTCGTAATCAACTACTCCCTTATTTTCTGGGAGGCTGCTACAAATTGCTTAATCTATTCCTGAATGGGGACTTGCTGCGCGGGCGGAGTTGTTTCTATCCCCTTTCCTTTGTCTGCGCCTTGTGTGGAAGTCCCAGCCCCTGGAGTCAATTGGAGTACCGGCGGCGGTGTTACTTTTGGTACCGGTCTGGAGGCTAGGCGCATACTCCTGGGGCACGCCTTTCTAAAATAGGCATGACTTCGCTCGACTACTTCCTGAGTGAAGTCCTCAATCGTATGCTCCTCTCAGGTGGCCCAATTCATTGCCGACAGTAGTATTTTGTCGATCCCCTTCTCCTTGTACTAGGGATCTATGGTGGGGGCATCATCTGAGAACCCCGTCGGGAACCTCCAGAGCTTTAGCTCCTACATCATTCAGGTCGTCATTCTATCATAATGCCGGCTGCGCACATCTATGTCATCCTGGCAATCTGCCCAGAAATCTTTCATGTGCGCGTGGTGGGGCTCTGAAGCCTGGGGCAGTGCTGTTGTAATTCTTCCATGAGGATCAAAATTTCTCTGAGCCAAGTAAAATTCCTGCAAGTTATAACATTTTAGCTCATTGTCTGCCTCCTTCGTAGCGGCCAGATTGCAGGTGTAGTTCCCATAGGAGATTGGGAATGAAACATTGGGGACCTTCTTGTGGGCCAAGAGGGTATGCAGCTCCATCATCTGCCGGCAATATTCCAGCAGCACGATCTTGTCCCCACAATGCTTGGGTAACAAGTAGGATTTCTCAGAGAAGTCGGCGACCCTAATGTATGTATGCTGCTGGGATTGAATGTAGTAGTGCCCATAACTACTAACCAATTTCATCACCTCAGTAGACAGGCGGTATCCGGCATCCCGGGTAGGTGTGAGCAGATGGTAGTAAACGAAGGAGTCGTTTACCCGGCAGTAACTGGGGACGCTGGCCTCCCATTGAATCTATGGGAAATGGTCCCACGGTGCTTTCTATCCTGGGCCAATCCCGAGAATGCCATTTGTAAGCAGGCCATTAGAGTGGGGCCTATGTTGGGCCAAAGCCTAGAAAATATAAGAATTCATGTAGAACTTCTTCTTCTAGTTCAATTGCAGGAACTGGGAGTCGACATGATTGGAGATTATTGTCACCCAGTCAAAGAATTCTCCCTTAGTGGAGATGCCCAGGAGGAAATAGTACATCTATTTTGCAAATTCCTGGGCGGAGGGTTGCCCAAATACCCGGGCCAATGCTATCATCCCCATTTGGATGCTTTCCTTGAATTCGGAGCGGGGGATATCTATCTTCATTCTTTTTGGATCCCTCTTCGGGACCTTGAGCCAATTGATGTTCATGTACACCCGGGCAGCATCCTCCAGTTGATTGAATTATTTCAAGGCGTCGGTCCTTGTGACC
The DNA here is from genome assembly GCA_018584345.1 of Thuja plicata. Lineage (NCBI taxonomy): Eukaryota > Viridiplantae > Streptophyta > Pinopsida > Cupressales > Cupressaceae > Thuja > Thuja plicata. The sequence goes on along the minus strand of MU227255.1, from coordinate 381,066 downwards.
ACCGAGGCCCTGTCAAATTGCGGGATACCCAGGCCTGCTTGGAAAGTAACTGGGTCGAGGGACACCAGTGGAGTGGGGAACCCCGTAGGTTCTGTAGCTGCTAGCATAACGGCCTGAATAGAAGAGTTGTAGTTGGCCGCCAAAGTTAGAACAAGCTCTGGAGACTGCACGGAGCATGGGAAGCAAGCTGCCCAGAGAATTCCAGAACCTCTAACGTTGGTTGCAAGTTTGTCTCTAGCCTGCCGCTGGATGTGCATTATCTTTACCAGGGCCTGCATTTCTGCCCAGGTCTTGACACTGGCGTCGGTCATCAATTTTACCTTGGACTCAATCTTTGAGCCCACAATCTCCTCATCCTGCACAAACTTCATGGTGAGGGGCAGCTTTGCCAGGGCCTTCTCTATTTTTGACTTTGCTGCTACCCTAGTCTCGGTTGTGGATGGCAACTCCAGAATTCTGGGAGGAGATGATGCGGATGCTTCACACATGTTTGTAAGATGAAGTCCGAACCTGTGAGGCAAAGCGACCGTCAGAATATATTTATCAAAATAAAACAGTAACTTCGGGGTCCGGAGATCTTACCATCTTGACGTTTGCTTTTCCTGAAAAAATTAGTTTTACGCATAAGTATCCGAAAAGTAAAACACAAACTTAGGATTTTCATCATATCTCCAGGTCTGGGAAATTTTATCACACTTGACGAAGACATAGGATGAATGGTGGAAAGAGGCCCGAGGCCCGGAGAAATGACCATTAGCAAAGAAGAATGTGGAGGCAGGTCCACATGGACGCCACGTGCGCTGGGATTGAATGGATGTGATGGCACTGGCGGCAGAGCCAACTGTTCGAACGCGCGAAAAGGGAAAGCCACTTGGCTAAAAGTAATTGTGCACATGGGAAATAAATAAGGCTATGACAGCCTTGATGGAGGAGAGAAAACCGCCTGTTTGAAACCGGCCGAGAGCCAAGTTTTAAACAGGTAGTTTTCTGCCTCGAAGCAAGCTTGGAGGCGAAAAACCATAAGCAAAGGCGACTCGACCAGCTTTTCGAGCCACCTGGAAGGATATACATAGAGCTGAGGGGTATATACATGAAAAGGAGGAGATATACAAGGGTTATCTACAGATATATACATATATACAACTTTATACACACGGAAAGACTCCCGCAGGAAAACCAAACAAGGCAGAAACAAATATAAATAGCCATTTACATTATTTACATGTTACTTACAAACCTCACAGACAAACAACCTCTGCACAAAAGGCGGACAACCTCTTGGCAGAGCCGACCTACCAACGGGCGGCAAAACCAGAAGAAAAAAGAATGAACACGACAGAGAAATAAAGCAAAACAAAACAAACAAAACAAAGCAAACCCAAAGACAAACCAGAACACAGAAGCAAAGCAGAGAGGTGAAAAGGAGAACACCAACCTGAAAACGTAGAAAGCAGAGGAAAGGAGGGATTACCGAGAGAACTCTGCAACAACTCGAGCCGTCAAGCTATCAGAATCACCACCACGAAGCACTCGCGTATCTCTGAGAACAACAGAAGGTGTTAAGCTTTGATTATCACAAAATCTCTGTAAATGCTCTGCTAATCGCTTTGAAAATGCTCTATTTCTCTCTAAGTGCTCGAAGGTTTTAATCGCGGTAAGTGTGAAAATGACAGGTAAGTCTATTTATACCCACGGTGAAAAGTAATCCTCCTCCTTCCAGAGATTTTAGGTCAGGCGCAACCTCCAGACTCCGGGCCCAGGGATTCCTTACGATGATGTTCTTAAGACTTAGGAACATCATTGCAAAAAATCTCAGAGTCCAGAATCCAGCTTCCTACAAAGACGACCTCCGGGATCCGGGGTCCCAGAGGGGAAAAACAAACCAAGAAAACAAAACACACCCGGGAAGAAAACCCCGGAGAAAGAAAGCAAAAAAGGAAAAAAAAGACAAGGCAAAGCCGCAGCAAAAAGCAAAGCAAAAGAAAAAAAAAGGCGGACCCAACATTTTGCACACAAAATGTAGGGACGGGGATGCAGGGCATAACAAATGGCGACTATCTGGGACAAATGCCTTAGCGCATTTGAGAACCATAGAATCTCTGGTTAGCACAACTGGAACAAATCGCCCTCCCAAAGCGTTTGACAAGCAGAGAGCAGCATATCCAAGAGAACCCGACCACATAGGAGTCGGTCTGTAGCCTTGCATCAGTGGTGTCATGTGTGCTTTGGAAAGAAATCAAGCCGATGACCTCTGGGACGAATAGAGAGGCGGTACTAATTACATCGAACCTGTCATCAATTTGATTGCTTTCCCCTAGAGACCGGAGTTTCGTCCCGCTTTTCCTCTTATTATTTTATTTATTTCCAGGTGGGGAAGGCGGTACTTCTTTCACCATTGAGTCCAAGCTTAGCTAAAATTCAAATGGCGGTACTTCTTTCACCTATCCACCTATATTTAGATATTTGGAAAGGATAAAACTCTGGACCCGGAATGAATTTCTTTGGATTTTCAGACGTGGATCAACCAATCAGTACAGCTGATCTACCCCCGGCGTGTCCGATTACTTGTTCCTTATATTATTATTGTTCACTGATTTCCAGACTCCCAGAGACGACACCCAATGGAGATTGCTCAAAAATGTGCCATAACCTGCAAACAATCCCGGAGACCGGGTTGATTCCACCGTGATAAAGATAGATTCTAAAATTCACCATGCCGGAGGCATTGCACCAGAGGCCAAAGTTATGCGAAGCATTCCAGTTCCTACGAGATGGAACAAAATGCCGGGACCAAAAGAAAGCCAAAAGTGAAAACAAAGACAACAAAAACAAAAGAAAGGGGGAGACTGCCCCGGAGGATAGCCGACAAAACTATTTACAAGGGGATATTTACATATAATACAACTTTGGACAAACTTACCCTTATTCGAAGTAATTCTTGAGAAACTACCCATTAACAGGCAATGTGACAGGTTCTCCAGTCAAGGTGTTAAGGCGGTAAGTATTTGCCCCGCAGATCTTGGAGATTAAATATGGTCTGAGCCAGAGCCGTTGGAACTTGGTATGCTTTCCTTTCTTCTCCCGGGCCTTATCCCACAATATGACCATATCTGAGATCTGAAAAGCCTTGTATTGGGCTCTTCTGTCAAACCATCATTTTACCACAGCTTGATGACACGCAAAATGTTCAAGGGCCGCGTCTCGCTGTTCTTCCATTTGCACTAGATTCAGGAGCCGAACCTCCACAATGTTGTCCCTGTTGTTGAATTCCTGCATGAACTGTAAAACTGGGATCTGTAAGTTAACTGGGAATACAGGGTTCTGGCCATAAACCAGGTGGAATGGGGATGTCCCCAGGGTGGCTTTAATATGAATACGATCCGCCTAGAGGGCGAATTTTAGTTTTTGGTGCCAATCCTGGGGATTTTGTTCCAACAGATGTTTGATCACCTCAAGTAGATTCTTGTTTGTGGATTCAGCAACGCCATTTCCCTGAGGATAATAGTTACTGGAGAACTTTAGTGTGATCTTTCGGTTGTAGGTCCATTCGAGTAATTGTGCGGAAGAAAACGTCAGACCATTGTCACATACTAAAGCAAAGGGCATTCCAAACCGTGTGATGATGTTTTCTTCTAAGAACTTGATAACTACGTCTTTCGTGTTGTTTTTTCAAGGGATAGCCTCAGACCACTGAGTGCAATAATCAGTAGCAGTCAGAATGTATCGGTGGTTGGCAGACGAGTTGGGATTAGTCTCCCCGATGAAGTCAAATTCCCACTGGGCAAAGGGTCTAGCCTCGTAGACTGGTTGCAAAGGCATGGCTGGGTTATGCTCACGATGTGCTGCAGTCTGGCAAGTATAGCATTTTCTGACATGAGCGTAGACATCCTTGAAGATACAGGGCCAATAGTATCCGGCCTGGAGGATCTGATGGGCAGTGGCGTCGGCTGAACCATGCCCGGTTCCAAACTGTCCATGGAATTCATCAATTATTTTCACAGCTTGGTCCCTGTCGATGCACCGGAGGTACACTCCCTCGTAGTTCTGACGGTAAAGCGCAAAATTTTTAATCATGAAGTGGGCACTTTTCATCCGCAGGGCGCGATGTTTGTGGGGAGGTAATCCCTCCAGACATCTGTTGTTTAGCAGCAAGTACACCAGATCGGTATACCACGGATCCTGGGTAAGGGACTCCACTATGTAAGTATGACATTCTACGTGGGGAATCTCTTCTGCTATTATTTGACTTAGTCCCTGGCCTCGTACTATTTTCATGGGCTGCATCTCTAAGTCATATTCCTGGAGGATGGCCATCCATTTCCCCCGTCTCTCGCCCAACTCACTCTGCATCAGCAGAGATTTGACAGCCTGGTCCAAGATGATAGCATGCACTTTGCTCTGGAGAATATAATGCTGGAATTTTTTCACGGCGCGAACTAGAGCAAAGGCCTGTTTTTTCAATGATGAATACCGGAATTCGGCGTTCTTAAAGGGGGACTCATGAAAGAAATTGGTCGTTCCTCCCCCTTAACCTTTTGGGTTAGTACTGTCGCGGCAGAATGCGGTGAAGCAAATGAGTATATGTAAAATGGGAGGGAATAGTCTGGACTAGCCAGGACAGGTGCCTCCGTTATCGTCTATTTAATCTGGGTGAACGCCCACTTTGCTTCAGGACTCCACTCAATTTTGGTATCCTTTTTCATCATTTCATTGAGTGGTTTGACTATTTCTGCGAATCCCGTGATGAATCATCGCACGAAGTTGATTTTTCCGAAGAAGGATCGCATTTCTTTCTTGCTACCAGGCATCTGTAAGTTCAGCAATGCTTCGACTCTATCAAGGTCTATGGCTATACCCTTCTCAGAGATGATATGCCCGAGCAACTTCCCCTCGGTGACCCCGAATATACACTTCTTGGGGTTGAGGGATATTCCATACCGACGAAATCTCTCACAGATCTGAGCGAGGTGGGCGGCATGATCACGCCTATCCCGGGAGAAGACGGTCAAATCATCCATGTAGATGATTATCCATCGATTTACAAGGCCCTTGAACAAAATGTCCATGGCCTTCTGAAAAGTAGCCCCTACATTGATCAACCCGAAGGGCATTCTTCTGTACGCAAAAGTTCCCCACTTGGTGGTAAACGTTGTTTTCTCTCTATCTTCATACTTGACCATGACCTGGTTGTATCCCGAATATCCATCCAGGAAATACATCATCTAAGATCCATTCACTATCTGTAACACCTCGTCCAAGGAGGGGAGAGGGTGATTATCTTTTTTAGATGCCTTGTTCAAATTTTAGAAATCCACGCAAAGGCAGATCTCGCCGCTCTTCTTCCTGACTGGGACCAGGTTGGTAACCCATGTAGTATGCCAGATTGGAAAGATTATCCAGGCTGACAATAGTTTTTCTACCTCTTGACAAATCAGAGGCTCTATCAGGGGGTTGACCGGTCTTTTCTTTTGCCGAAAGGGCTTAGCGTCAGGCCTTAGGGGAATGGTATGAGTCATGATGGAGGTGTCATACATTTTTAAATCTTCATACCCCCAGGCAATTACATCAATGTATTATCGGAGAACCGCGAGAATCTTATCCTTTTCCTCAGGGGAACAGGAGGTGCCTATGTGGATGATCTTCTCTTCACCGGGCTGGCCGATGTTAACCTTTTCAAACTTTCCTCCCTCAGGGGAGGATGATACCTTCTCATGGGCCCGAGGGTCCGAATCAAAGATTCGTTCTAATGCAACCATCCCCTTAGGGATGGTGTTGGTGGGCAAGTCCATGATCCCATCGTCTTCATCACCCTGTCCAGTGTCATCGTGGTCTCGTTCTTCCACTATCTGGTCCTCAAAGACACCAACGTTTTCCATGAAGGCCAGGATATGTTGGTCGTCCTCAAAAACCTAAAAGTGAGTAACATTATCTGGAATGGAGGGGGTGGGGACCATCTCAACTAAAAATTGTCAGAGTCGTGAGCCGGCCATCGGCTCGAGTGTGCTGGCAGAAACAGCTAGGGCATCCGGGACATAGTTCCGTCGCCGGGGAATAAGGTCAATGCCAAAGGAATCAAAATCTTCAATAAGGCTCCAAGCCCGGTTGCAGTATGCGGCCAGCCTTTTGTCATGACATGTGTATTGACTCCAGACTTGTTTAACAACCAACTCTGAGTCACCCAAAGCCCGGAGGTGGGTGATACCTTTCCTTAGTGCGAATAGGAGTCCAAGGACCAAGGCCTCGTACTCCGTGACATTGTTTGTATAGTTAAACTGTAGCCTGTAGGACGCAAGGAAGGATTTCCCTCGCGGGTTGATTAATTCTACCCCGACTCTACAGCCCTGTTTGGATCGGGACCCATCGAATTTTAGGGTCCATAAGTCATTGTTTGTAATCTGGGGCTGGGGAGGGGGAGTTTTCTTTGGATTATCGCTGGGAGACTTGGGGATTTTCTCCCGGACTACCGACGTAAAAGTGGAATTTATCCCCGGAGGAGTTTCAATTGGTGATTCCCTGGGGGATGGCACCAAAGGAGTGCATCTGGCAGAAGTATTGGGTCCCGGTGAATCAGTTGGATGTTCACTCTGGAAGATATCAAGTTGTCGGGTAGCGATCGATAGGCATGGTTCACACTCGTGCTCTGAATATTTTTGGTAATGCACCTGGCACCAAGTGCCAGACAAGAGTGTGGCAAGGGTCGTTGTGGGGCCCTGAGAGTTAACCTCAACTCTCACCTTTTCTTCTAATTCTTGTGCTCTTTGCAACACTACGGGATCCTCTCCGGGGATGAAATCAAATGTTAAGATTTCAAGAGGTCGGTACACCCCCAGAGAAGACTCAGAGAAAAGGACTTCATTGACCCTCCCAACTTTGGTGAGGGTCTGTTTCATTCGAGGTTCGCTTTTGACCCAGATCTGATTAGATTCTCCTTCCCACGGAAGCCATAAGTGGGTGAAGTCGGTCAAAAATTATCCATTTAAGGACTTAGACCAATTCTGACTTAGTAACATCCTGTAAGTCTCTGGGATGTCCACCACTTGGATGTCAATGATACAGGCTATCCTGGGGTCCTAGATAAGGTGTATCCGGGCGTTCTTCAATTCCCCTACCATTTTTACAGCAGTCTTATCCAGTTGGATCACTGCGCCATTAGATGGGGTGGGGTGGAGTCCGAGCTTCTGACAAATGGATAAGGGCATGATGTTACCCGAAGCTCGGGAGTCTACTAGGTAGTTGTGTATATTTTTGCCGTAAATGTTCAGGCCTAGCAGGAAGGGAGGATCCTCATTATTTCCCCGGAAGACATCCGTATTAGCATCTTCGAATGAGACATTCTTGGGTGGGCGGCTAACTGCTTCCGGGTTCCCTAAGAGCTTCAGAAGGGACTTCTTCTACTCGAGACAATTTAACAAAACCTCCATCAAGGTCATGGAGGTGGTGGTCTGTTCTAACGCCTTCGTGATGTCGAATCTTCCTCCCGGGAATTGGTGATTTTCCTCCGTGAGATCTTTTGCTTGGTTAGAGCTAGGACCTTTTCGAGGGACGGGTCGATCAGTTGCATTACTCCGGGGAAGAGGAGTATCTTTCATAGGGGGTATAGGCGTGTAAGCTGGTCCTTTACCCACCTGACTCTGAGTATTGTATGGAGCCCATGGGTTAGTAAAGGCGTTGGCCTCAAAGGGCGGAATGGATTCATCAAAGAATCCCTGTAGTTTGGATTTTTCTTCATCTTCTCCAGAAGTACCAAAGAAGATGGTGTCACAGGTGAAGGCACTGTGGGTTTGCTCTTGGACAGGGGGCTCCGGGGGAGCGGTATCGTGCGATTGCTTCCTGTCCAGCTGGGAGATCATTATGACTTTCTCCAAAGTGGCACAATTCACTTCATTATGCGTACCTGTATCGTGCAGTCGACACCAGTTGGCCATGGGCTGGATGTCTGCGACTGGCGTAAAATGGGATGGTCCAGCACCATTTTGGTTGGTGTTTTAGTTCGGAGGTGAGCCTCCAGTGTTAGCATTATTATTCCACTGCTGTTGGTTTGGCCTAGGCCCGTTGTTGAAGTTTCTTTCCCCGGCATTGTTGCTTCGTTGGCCGAAGAAGATATTCCCTCTCTGGGAATTTGAGTTTTGGGGTGCGTAGGATCCAGTCTTCAGTTGACCCATGTCCATGGTCAGAGTGGATAGAATTCGCCGGAGGGATTCGACCTCGGAAGTCAACTGAGTGTTAGCGTCATAATGGGATGGTTGTTGTTGTTGTTGGCTTCCCGGGAAGGCAGCAGGATTAATCAGAGTCGAGGGAGGCAATCCTCCAGCCGCGGATGACTAGAAGAAGGGCACTCCGGACGGTTGTATCTGAGTCTGTTGTGTCTGCTGTGGCTGATTCCAAGGGAAGACTTCCGGACCTGGTTTCATCTGGGTCAGGGAGGGGTAAACATATCGTGCCTATTGGTCTATCAAAGGTGGCGGGGGATTCACCACCATTTAGGGGGCACCTATTGCCAGATTGGGATTGTAACCCCCAGCATAAGCAGTTCCGTCGGGGATCATATTGAAGGGTGTGTTCTGCCCAATACTGCCCGGGGATTTGTTGAGACCGCGAGACAGCTCTAAGGCCAGGTTTTAGACTTTTTCCAAAGTATCCCGGTCGCCTAGGGCGGTTGTTCTCCAAAGGAGGGTGGCAACGAAAGGGTCCATCGCATTAAGGTATGTCTGTATGGTAACGTCTGGCGACGGGACAAAAGGGCCCATGCACCTCTTTAGGGCACGCTGGAACCTATGGTTGAATGCTGCAAGGGGCTCATTGGGTTCCTTTCTGATGGAGATGAACTGGCTATGGGACCAGGGTGGGTCCACATGCATGCAAAAGGCAGCCAAGAAGGCGTCCTCCATATCCTGCCAAGTGTTGATGGAGTTGGCAGGTAAGTTCAGGTACCAGTTCAACTCGCTTTGTCCTAAGGACAGGGAAAACATGTGGGTCACAACATCCTCATGCTGGATCCAGTGTCGATTCATGGCATCTTTGTATGCCTGTAAATGTTCTTCTGTGGTTCGTGAGCCTAAGTGCTCATATCATGGGCAAATCTTCTCCGGGTGAGAGGGTAAGTCATTGATTGCGCTCGAAAAAGTGCCCATTGGGGACCCAGTGTTTCCAAAGTATGCAGCCATTGGGGGAACTATATGTTGGGTAGTTTGGGTACTGGTTCTCGGGGCCGTCTGGGGAGTTTGAGTATTCAGGGGTATGGTAGACCCCCAGAAAACAGTGGCTGGTAGGACTTTCGATGTCCGTTTCTTTCGAGCAGGAGGCTCGAGTTTGACAAACCTTTCGGGATTCAGGGAAGACCTAAGGACTCTTTCAAATTTAGCTGGGGAAAAGGACCCAATCCCACTAAAGGCTTGTCTCCTAAAACTACAACTCGGGGAACCCTCAGGAAGTGTAAAATCAAAATCCTGGGAGGGGAATGAGTTCATGCCCTCCTTCTAGGGCCAATTTTTGTTGACAGGGTTTTGCTGACCGGGTCCACCAACAGTCATAAGTTGTCACCGGGTTCCAGAGAAATCGGCCAAATCCGCCTGCAAAGGTTATCCGGGGGAAATAAATCCTCCGGACCTTCAAGCACCTGGGTGTCGGGTCACGACGGTGCGGGGCTCGGTTGGAAGAGATGACTATTTTCGAGGGGGATAGCTGGTTACTTCAACTCATTCTTCCGGAGATTCAGAATAGTAAGGGTTTCCCGGAGCATTCTACACTTAGCGAATAAAGCGAAAAAGATCCTGCAGGGTTAGAAACATTTATCTAACTACAGTCATGCTAAAATGTCCGGAACATCAACAATACTCTTAAAGACTACACTAAATACCGAAGAAATACACAACCATCAATTAGCATTTTATCAGTAGAGGAAATAAAGAGGTCGTTAATCTACTTTGACATATCAGAGTAAAGGACATACAGAACATTAAAACATGAAATACCATTAACTCAGAAGTAGGGACGCTAACAACATCATTGTCAAGAATCCTTCCTTCTTCATTAATATTTAGTCCAGCAAGCACTGGTGTGTGATACAATGGTGGCTCCAGGGGAGCATCTAACTACCAAGAACAGAACAATGAAGCATTGAGCTCTGCAACTAAAACTAGAAATCACTTTGCTATTTCTTATGGACAACAAAATCATCAATTTCGCTGACCCTTGGAAATGGGCCGATTTGCCTATTTAAACAACTCTCTAACCCTAACCCTATTTTACTGTGTTTCAATAAAATACAATATCTAAGGGCCGGTACTACTTGCACCACCCTACAAAAGACCTAGAGACGGAATAGGTCTACCATGTCAGAAGAAGAAGACAAGAATATACATCGAAAGAATCAGCCTCGAGAAGAGAGCCGGAGAGAAGAAAGAAGAAAGTAGGTCCCCCGGGGACCGAGGATACATGCCTCATAAATAGGAAATACGGTGCCCTATCTCCAATGCGCCAGGTGTACCTTTGAACGGCGCCTTGAGAAGACCACCCTGTCAGAAACCAACTGTTGAGCCAATGCCTCTTGATGCGCCCAACTACTCTCTGACAGTCTTTATTAACCGCTTCTGAAAGTGACCGGTCAGCCTCGGGGACCGGGACACAGATCACTTTAAAGAATACAAAATTTTGGATCCGGAACTCTTGGATCCTGGAACTTACGTCCCCAAAAGAATAAAAAAATGCTTAATGCTCAAGTTTCCCCGGTTCTCGGAGAACGCTCAAGGCTGTTTATTATCATTGAAGGCCTAAAGGATGCAGAAAATGCCATCATCAATCTTTCTTAGGCTGGCCCTTCTGTGCCTGGCCACTTCAACTTGTTCCCCTAGGTCCGGAACATTATTTCTGAACTCATCTACCATTCTTGCGGCATCATGGCCCTTAAGCACCATTTTGGTCAGTTTTTCCATTCGGGCCCCATCCATCCCCTCCGGAGATTGATACCGAGATGCCATCATTTCATCAAAATTCTCCAAAACTGACTGCTCGGGGGTGTAAGTATTTGTACCAAGGGGATCAACCCCGGAAGGTTTTATTACAAATGACAGGTACAAATTGGAAGAATACTTCACTGTGTTTACCTTTTCCTGTAAGGACTCTACCAGTTGCTTGGTTACCTCCAATGTGAGGTCCAGTCTGGAGTGCTGAGACCTTACGAAATCAAATGATTCCTCACCCAGAATTTTGGATTCAGAAATTATGTCTTCCCCCAGGGTGAGGAGTTCTTCGAGCTCTACCTTCCACGCCTGGTAATTCTTGGCGTCACTCTCCCATTGCTCAATCAGTGCTTCTTCCTGGTAAATAATCTGTCAGGCCGTATATAAATCTGGGAGAGTGGCCGCTAGGAAATGTCGGGTGTTTCCTATCTGTAGAGCGACCCATTCGTCTACTGCCTGGGCCTTCTTTTTCATTACTCGCAGGGAGTCTATGTCGCTCTACGGTAATTCCTCTGATGTGGAGGTCTGTGGAGGGGCGGCGTTGATGGGTCGGGCCAACTCTGCAAGCAACCCCATAAGGTTTGCATTCTTCTCCTTCTCAGCTTTGAGCCTTTGGGCCTCCTTTTCATATCGGTCCTCCACTGCCCTTGCTGCCTCCTTTAGCAGGTCTACTTCACCCTGCTTTCATCTTTTTCCCAAGGATACCTCTACGATATTGTAATCTGTGGGGTCCGCGATCACTTCATCGGCGTCTGGGGGAGGCGTTGCCACTACTGCAACTGTTTCTCCACTCGGCCCAGTCTGAAGGGTATGAACTGTCCGGGCCTTCTTTTCTTTTGGCGGGGCCTGAGCTAAGGCCATCATTTTGGCCAGGGAGAGAGGGACTGTCGGAACGAATTAGGCTTTTCTTTTTCTATTTTCTGCCAGCCATGGAGGTGGGAGAGATGGCCTTCCTACCAGAGTTTGTCTATCAGATTCTCTCCCGGTGTCCGATGGCGCCTGCTCCTTTTCAACATGTACTTCCTCTATTTCTCTCCCTACCGGAACCTCTTCTTCAACAATATTCTTTTCAATTTTTGTTTCCTCAGCCTGGTCCTGGATGTCAATTGATGTGTCTGGACCCTAGTCGGCTTCCTCGGGAATTTCCTCTTCATGTTTCTCTTCTTCTTCTTCTTCCTCATCTGTTGGCAGTAGGGGCGGTATCAGGCTGAGATTTAGAGTTTGGGCCGCTGTGATTACCTGCCCGAAGGTTGCCCCCGGGAGTGGCCTTGGGAACACGGCGGCTGGGGTTAGGGTTGATCCTGAAGTTCTGGGTGCGGGTTCCCCAGCGGATGCCATCTATTCAATTGGTGGTTGTTGGTCCACTCCCGGACCTTCTATTCCTGGGGCCCCGGAGATAACCTCCGGTTCTGGCCTCTTTTCCTCTGTTTGCTGCTCTTCTTGTTCCGCAGCTTCTAGTTCCAGGTCCTCTAGATCCACAGCCTCTTGCTCTTGCTCCGGGACTTCCATCTTCGCTTGTGTATTGTCCCCTTGCAGATTTCTGAACTCATCGGCTGCAAATACGTCAAACTCCTCTTCCGAAGGGGGACTGGCTGGGATGTCTGTCTGTTCTGCTTCGTTCTCCGGTTCCGGGGAACTAGAAGAAAGGATTTCCACTTCTTTTGGGAGGGAAGCCCTTGGCGCTTGTTCTGCCTTGGGCTATTTGATGTGCTTTCTCTTCCTCCTGGTGATCAGAGGCGGCCCCGCATCGGCTATTGTTGTTGCCTTCGTGGGATCCACCCCCGTCGCCTTGACCATCAAGGCTGCCAGCGATGGGGAGGAAGGAGGACGAATTGGTCCGGCCATTAGCAGGGGAGTGGCAAGCCTTGCAATCAACTGCTCCCTCATTTGCTGGGAGGCTACTACAGATTGCTTAATCTATTCCTGAATGGGGACTTGCTGCGCAGGGGGAGTTGTTTCTATCCCCTTTCCTTTGTCTGCGCCTTGTGCAGAAGTCCTGGTCCCCGGAGTCAATTGGAGTACCGGCGGCGGTGTTACTTTTGGTACCGGTCTGGAGGCTAGGCGCATACTCCCGGGGCACGCATTTTTAAAATAGGCATGACTTCGCTCGACTACTTCCCGAGTGAAGTCCTCAACAGTATGCTCCTCCCGGGTGGCCCAATTCATTGTCGGTAGTGGCATTTTGTCGATCCCCTTCTCCTTGTACTGGGGATCTATGGTGGGGGCGTCGTCTGAGAAACCCGCCGGGAACCTCCGGAGCTTTAGCTCTTGCATCATTCAGGCCGTCATTCTATCATAATGTCGGCTGCACACATCCATGTCATCCTGGTGATCTGCCCAGAAATCTTCCATGTGCGCGTGGTGGGGCTCTGAAGCCCGGGGCAGTGTTGTTGCAATTCTACCATGCGGATCAAAATTTCTCTGAGCCAGGTAAAATTCCTACAAGTTATAACATTTTAGCTCATTGTCTGCCTCCTTCGCGGTTGCCAGATTACAGGTGTAGTTCCCACAGGAGATTGGGAACAAAATGTTGGGGACCTTCTTGTGGGCCAAGAGGGTATGCAGCTCCATCATCTGCTGGCAATATTCCAGCAGCACGATCTTGTCCCCACAATGCTTGGGTAACAAGTAGGGTTTCTCAGAGAAGCCGGTGACCCTAATGTATGTATGCTACTGGAATTGAATGTATTAGTGCCCATAACTACTAACCAATTTCATCGCCTCAGTAGACAGGCGGTATCCGGCATCCCGGGTAGGTGTGAGCAGATGGTAGTAAACGAAGGAGTCGTTTACCCGGCAGTAACTGGGGAAGCTAGCCTCCCATTGAATCTATGGGAAATGGTCCCACGGTGCTTTCTATCCCAGGCCAATCCCGAGAACGCCATTTGTAAGCAGGCCATTGGAGTGGGGCCTCTGTTGGGCCAAAGCCTAGAAAATATAAGAAGTCATGTAGAACTTCTTCTTCTAGTTCAATTGCAGGAACTGGAAGTCGACATGATTGGAGATTATTGTCGCCCAGTCAAAGAATTCTCCCTTAGTGGAGATGCCCAGGAGGAAATAGTACATCCATTTTGAAAATTCCTGGGCGGAGGGTTTCCCAAATACCCTGGCCAATGCTATCATCCCCATTTGGATGCTTTCCTTGAATTCGAATCGGGGGATATCTATCTTCATTCTTTTTGGATCCCTCTTCGGGACCTTGAGCCAATTGCTGTTCATGTACACCCGGGCAGCATCCTCCAGTTGATTGAATTGTTTCAAGGTGTCGGTCCTTGTGACCACCGAGGCCCTGTCAAATTGCGGGATACCCAGGCCTGCTTGGAAAGTAACTGGGTCGAGGGACACCAGTGGAGTGGGGAACCCCGTAGGTTCTGCAGCTGCTAGCATAACGGCCCGGATAGAAGAGTTGTAGTTGGCTGCCAAAGTTAGAACAAACTCCGGAGACTACACGGAGCATGGGAAGCAAGCTGCCCGAAGAATTCTGGAACCTCCGACGTTGGTTGCAAGTTTGTCTCCAGCCTGTCGCTGGATGTGCATTATCTTTACCAGGGCCTGCATTTCTGCCCAGGTCTCGACACTGGCGTCAGTCATCAATTTTACCTTGGACTCAATCTTTGAGCCCACAATCTCCTCATCCTGCACAAACTTCATGGTGAGGGGCAGCTTTGCCAGGGCCTTCTCTATTTTTGACTTTGTTGCTGCCCTGGTCTCGGTTGTGGATGGCAACTCCAGACTTCCAGGAGGAGATGATGCGGATGTTTCAGACATGTTTGTAAGATGAAGTCCGGACCTGCGAGACAAAGCGACCGTCAGAATATATTTATCAAAATAAAACAGTAACTCTGGGGTCCGGAGATCTTACCATCTTGTCGTTTTCTTTTCCTGAAAAAGTTAGTTTTACACATAAGTATCCGAAAAGCAAAACACAAACTTAGGATTTTCATCATATCTCCGGGTCCGGGAAATTTTATCACACTTGATGAAGACATAAGATGAATGGTGGAAAGAGGCCCGAGGCCCGGAGAAATGACCGTTAGCAAAGAATAATGTGGAGGCAGGTCCACGTGGACGCCACGTGCGCTGGCATTGAATGGATGTGATGGCACTGGCGGCAGAGCCAACTGTTCGAATGTGCGAAAAGGGAAAGCCACTTGGCTAAAAGTAATTGCGCGCATGGGAAATAAATGAGGCTCTGACAGCCTTGATGGAGGAGAGAGAAAACTGCCTGTTTGAAACCGGCCGAGAGCCAAGTTTCAAACAGGTGGTTTTCTGCCTCGAAGCAAGCTTGGAGGCAAAAAACCAGAAGCAAAGGCGACTCGACCAGCTTGTCGAGCCACCCGAAAGGATATACATAGAGCCGAGGGGTATATACATGGAAAGGAGGAGATATACAAGGGTTATCTATAGATATATACATATATACAACTTTATACACACGGAAAGACTCCCGCGGGAAAACCAAACAAGGCAGAAACAAATATAAACAGCCATTTACATTATTTACATGTTACTTACAGACCTCACAGACAAACAACCTCTGCACAGAAGGCGGACAACCTCCTAGCAGAGCTGACCCACCAACGGGCGGCAAAACCAGAAGACAAAAGAACGAACATGACAGAGAAACAAAGCAAAACAAAACAAACAAAACAAAGCAAACCCAAAGACAAACCAGAACACGGAAGCAAAGCGGAGAGGAGGAAAGGAGAACACCAACCTAAAAATGCAGAAGGCAAAGGAAAGGAGGGATTACCGAGAGAACTCTGCAACAACTCGAGCCGTCAAGTTATCAGAATCACCACCACGAAGCACTTGCGTATCTCTGAGAACAACAGAAGGTGTTAAGCTTTGATTATTACAAAATCTTTGTAAATGCTCTGCTAATCGCTTTGAAAATGCTCTATTTCGCTCTAAGTGCTCGAAGGTTTTAATCGCGGTAAGTGTGAAAATGACAGGTAAGTTTATTTATACCCGCGGTGAAAAGTAATCCTCCTCCTTCCGGAGATTTTAGGTCAGGCGCAACCTCCAGACTCCGGGCCCAGGGATTCCTTACGATGATGTTCTTAAGACTTAGGAACATCATCGAAAAAAATCCCAGAATCCAGCTTCCTACAAAGACGACCTCCGGGATCCGGGATCCCGGAGGGAAAAAACAAACTAAGAAAACAACACACACCGGGGAAGAAAACCTCGGAGAAAGAAAGAAAAAAAGGAAAAAAATGACAAGGCAAAGCCGCAGCAAAAAGCAAAGCAAAAGAAAAAAAGGGGGACCCAACATTTTGCACACAAAATGTAGGGACGGGGATGCAGGACATAACACTATGGTTCTTAAGTGCTTTCTTTTGTATTCTGCTCTGCAAATTCATCTATCTTTACATTTGCACTTTCAACAATTTTGTTAGAGGCTTTATTTAGACACTTATAATCCTTTCTCTTGGTGGAATACCCTAGAAAGATTCCTTCATCACTTTTGGAGTCAAGTTTTCTATTTCTATCATCTTTTAAGATATAACATTAACTACCAAAAATTTTGAAATAACTCACATTGGGTGTGTATCCATACCAAATATCATAAGGTGTCTTATTGGTGTCTTTCTTCAATTGTACTCTATTCAATGTGTAAACAACAGTACTGACAGCTTCCCCCAAAATATTTGGGTGATGCCTTTCTCTGTCATCAGTGTGCTTGCACAATTAACTATGGATATGTTCCTTCTTTCAGCAATTCCATTCGGCTTTGGTGTTCTTGGTGCAGAGACCTGTCTTTTGACTCTATGCTCATTACAAAAGTTAGTGAATTCATTTGAAATAAATTCCCCTCCTCTATCTAATCTTAAGCATTTCAATTCTTTACCACTTTGTTTTCAACTATTGCCTTATACCATTTAAACATCTTAAATGCTTCTGAATTATCTTTTAGAAACACGACTGTCATCTTTCTAGAGTAATCATCAACAAAGAGAATAAAATATCTATCTCCATAATAAATCTTTGTCCTCATAGGTCCACATAAATCAGTATGGACTAATTCTAGAATGGCATTAGATGTATGGGTTTTTCTTTTCAAACTAGACTTTGTCATCTTACCTTTTTGACAATTCTTACACATGATATTGTCAGGCTTAGTCATCGTCGGTAAGCCTTTGACATTTCTCTTTTTGCTAATCTTTATCATGTTGTCAAATTTCACATGACACAATATTTTGTGCCACAACCATATATCTTCGTTTGTAGCAATCAAACAAGTGGTGTCAGTATTATTCAGATAGAATAAGTTACCTTTTGTCTACTCACTAGTACCAATCAGATTTCCTGATTTATTGAAGATCGTTGCCTTCTTATTTTCAAATGCTACTTTGTGACCTGAATTATTCAACTGAGAAACACTCAATAGATTATAGTTCAATCCATTTACCCAATAATAATTTTCACATTTTATCTGGTTATTCAACATTATGGTTCCTCTACCTTCAATTGGACAAGGTGTGTCATTACCCATTCTTACTGAACCACCTTTATAGTATTCAAAAGTCTCAAACTTTACTTGTCACCGTTCATATGGTGAGTGCAGCCACTATCTATGATCCAGACATCATTTTTACTAACTTTAGATATGAGTGCAATTTCTACATACCTTTCTTCATCATCATCTAAATCATCTTTTACTGCCACAAACACCATCTCGGTGTCTTCTTCAGATTCAGTGTCAGTATCATCATCTTTGCATTTTTCTAGGTAACTAGCCTTCTTTCCTTTGTCCTTGTAGTCTCGGGAATCTCTTCTTTCTGATTATCGGTAGCTTTTTTAATCACCTCTATCAGACTTCTTTTCAAATGATCTATCATTACTTCTGTCATCTTTTCTTCTGTTAGGACATCTTGTAGCAAAGTGTCCAATCTCTTTACAATTAAAACAAACAAGTGGTAATTTACCTTTGCCTCTCTGCATTCTTCTAGCCATAAGTGCTTCAATTTCATCAAGATCTTCTTCTTCACTTTCACTATCACTA
>MU227255.1:327743-340022 GCA_018584345.1 Thuja plicata | reverse complement strand
TATATATTGAAGATATTAATATTAATATGAAGGTATATTATATTGCAGAATCAATATTTACTTTGAGACTGATTTATTATGTGTCGCTGTGCATACTGGTCTGCGATTACAATATGGTTATATATGTTAGCGTGGAGTCACGTCCACAATGGAACATGACTCCATGTGGAGTCACGTTCCATTGTGAACGTGACTCTACATTGTATGCCATGTTTACATTAACATGTCGCACCCGATAATCATATCGGTGGACATTTAACAAGTATAATATTTCATCATACGTATCGATACTAAGCCGATACCAAAACATAAGGTGTGATTATATTAGTCGGTGGTTTATATCGATGAGTATGTAAGATAATTTTATAATTATATTTATATATAATATGTAATAGTATATATATAATAATAACGTACATTATTATTATTATTATTATTATTATTATATGTGTGTGTGTGTGTGTGTGTGTGTGTGTGTGTGTGTGTGTGAATAATCATTATTTTCATTTATTTACCGACTGAAGCTATATTACATTAACACCCCTTCTTAAATATATTGAGTATAGATAATCATTTAATCTTCTCTCATAAAATTAATATATCATTATGTAGATTTTATCTAATCGAAGCTATAAACATCAACAGAAACAATACCCACAGCCACATTACGAGGGATAGAATCCTCAATGGGGTCAGGGCCATCACCATCTTCCTCAGTGTCCATCCCCTCCCCTTCGGCATACTGCCTTGCATTCTTCCTACCAACAAGAGAAGCCCTACTACCATCTTCTTCCTCGTTTGTTTCCATGCCCTCACCTTCAACATTCTTAGTCTCCAGCTTCTTAACAATAGGGGAATCTTCAATAAGGGCCACATCGTCGTCGTCTTCTTCCATTTCCATTCCCTTTTCCTCATCATTTTTTAGCCAAAGATTTTGGCTCTCCTCTAGCTTTTTTCAGAGAAGGCGGAGAATGCGTCTTGGATTTCTCCTCATTCGACCTTTCCATTTTTTTGTTTTCCTTTCTCCTCCTTCAGCTCAATAATTTTATGCATGGACTCAGGGGCTTTGTCCCTACAGTACTTGTAAATAAGATAGATCAATCCCTCATGAAGCACATGCTTCCTAAGGTTTTTCCTTTTCTCCTTAACGTTGTAGTTAAGACTATTGAGGAGAAAAATGGGGAAAGAGACCATAATTTTGTGCCCGAAATGATTTAAAAGCACGAAGTGGTAGCTATGGACTCTAGTGAAGCATCCGTCAATAGTGAAATAATCCATTATAAATATAAGAACCTTCCTCCATATGGGTTTAATTTGTTCAGCATCAAAAAAACTAGAATTACTCTTCACTAGGATTTTCTTTTCCTCTTCTGTCTTAGGGAAATTTCTAACAACCCTATCAAACACCTTCCTATCCTTTAAGAAATTCATACCAGTTACCAGAAGACCAATAATTTCCGCAATAGTATTAAGTGTGAGATTAATTTTCTTACCACATAGAGAGACAGTATCATTCTCCCAGTCTTCGACAAAAAACTTAGTGATATCTTTGTCAAATCCAAGCAGCATTTCCAAATAAGGGGTAACCCCTCCTGTTTTGAGCTTCCGCCAAACTTTGTCCTCCTTCCATTCGCGAGTTGTAGGCTCTTCCTTCTTAAGTTCTCGTCTCATATTGACAATGGCACCCAAACACAGAACGGATAGAAAATTATACTTGTGCCCATAAAATGAGAACCAAATGAAACAAATAACCCACAAAATGTGTGGGAAGTAAATCCTCTTAATTATTCTTCCTCCCTTCAAACGATTACGCAAACTATCTCCGCAATCAAGGAAACTAAGTGTGATTTCCATCATAACTTAACAGCGTGCCAACCTTACTATTAGTCTTATCAAATCTAATGAGGTTTAATATTTCCTCATTAAGGCTCTTTTCCCTTTTCCAAGTAATGATTTTATTTGATTTGACACCGTGATTTGCCAGACCGTTGGCCACCTTATTAATTTCTCGGTAAGCATGTGATAAATAAAATTTATCAAAGGTTTGTATTAAATTCTTAAGTTCTTGTCTCATATTGACAATGGCACCCAAACACAGAACGGAGAGAAAATTATACTTGTCGTGCCCATAAAATGAGAGCCAAATGAAACAAATGACCCACAAAATGTGTGCGAAGTAAATCCTCTTAATTATTCTTCCTCCCTTCAAACGATTACGCAAACTATCTCTGCAATCAAGGAAACTAAGTGTGATTTCCATCATAACTTAACAACGTGCCAACCTTACTATTAGTCTTATCAAATCTAATGAGGTTTAATATTTCCTCATTAAGGCTCTTTTCCCTTTTCCAAGTAATGATTTTATTTGATTTGACATCATGATTTGCCAGACCGTTGGCCACCTTATTAATTTCTCGGTAAGCATGTGATAAATAAAATTTATCGAAGGTTTGTATTATGCTTTTAGCCTCCTTTATTATATGATCTATCGTCCATGAAGGTTTGTAGTCCCCTTTTATGCACTTAATAGTATTGTTTGAATCACCTTCCAACCAAACATTCTTACTATGGAGGTCTCTAGCAAGAGTTAGAGAATGGAGGGCTCACATAGCTTCAGTAACATGATTCAATTGAGTCCCTAAAGGGAAGGCTATGGCACCAATGCAATTACCATCTTCATCTCTGACAACTCCACAACCCGCAGGGTCAGGGTTACCTTTAGCAGCCCAAGTAGTTTTGCATTGTTGCTTGCAAATCGAGACCGAAGACAAATGAAAGTTGTATTTAAGTGCAAGGTTGGGCCTCAAAAACCCCTGTGCAAGTTTTTTTTTGCATTACATGTTGAATTGAGTTTAAGACCCGACATGGAAAGAGACAAGTTGTATTGACTTGTTGATCGGGTCTTAAGACCCGATCAGCAACTTTGTTTACCTCCATGTGGTTACTTGCAGTTGTGTCCTAAAGACCTGACTGCAACCTCAAAATGCATTACCAATCACTTCTAATCGGATCTTTAGGATCCGATTACAACAACAAACTTGTTCATTTCCATTGCATGCACAAAGTTACAATTTTGTTTTTCCAATTACAAGTAAACACTCATGTCTTTCCCCACATGTACTCTAACTTCTAAGGGCCAGAATTCAACCATGATCCCACATTTGCATCATTTTCATCCTTTCCTTGTCAATCTCATTTGCACACACGTTCCTCCCTCATGATAAATCAAGGCATCACCCTTATTTTGCATTACCTCCAGTCTGAACAAAGTGTCATGGGTTCTTCAAAAACACATGATGATGTTCTAACTCTTTGGGCTTCTCACCTCAACTTCACAGAGAGAACTACCCCTGAAGAATTTGTACTACCCCATACAAGATGGGTTGGATTTCGTAAAAGATCCAAGTTGTTCCTGAATAGAGTGCCTTCATCGAATCTAAATACTTCAAGTATCAGCATCCTATAGCAGCATGAAGATTTGACAAAGGATGATGTTGATAGGATTCATGTCTTGTTAGACACTTAGTTTGCTTTCAATTGTGCATATGTAATTTAGTTTTGACAAATTACATGTAAAATCAGAAATTGTAATTTCTCCCAGCCTCTCTTCTATAAATACGAGGAGGCTCGTTGTAAAGAGGAATCTTTTGGCAACGTAATAAAACTTTTTCATTTTGTTGAGTACTCTAAGACTTTGAGCTTAGATGTTAATCAAATTGCATTCAACAAAAAAGGCAAGTTGCTTTCAGACTTTGTACTGATTCAAGTCGTCATGTGACGACATTTTCTGAAGATTGATTGTGGGTGTTGTTTATTTGTTCAAGAGGGATTTAAACTCGATCTTGCATACTTTGAGTTGCTTATTGTGTTTAGAGTTATAGTTAGCTTTTCAAACTTGATCTTGTAGACTTTGAGTTGCTTATCATGTTTGAAACTAGTGTAGGATGCTCAAGTAAGGAGGTAAGTTGCAAAATTTGTGTTGCTCATATTTTGTGTGTTTGTGTTGTAAGGTGAAAATATGTTGGAGATTTGAGTTGCGCGTATGTTTTGTCTTTGTATAATTTATTACAGTGAGTGCAAGCAACAATCTTTAAAATGTACACTAAGGTATAAAGCATGACACTAGTTATTCTTCCAGCTAGAAAATGACACTTGTGGATTACATCCATTCTCAGCATAATGATCTGATCATACGAGTGTACAAAGGAATTTTCCAATAGTGGATATTGTAGTTTGTTAACTCTGTCATATGCACTGAATAACTGGTCAAGACATACTTCTTAATTTTTCATTTAACATAGTGCCATATCCATTAACTTGGACTTTTAAGGGAATACATTATCCAAATAAAGAATTGGAGGGGCCAAACTTGTGTGCACACAAGGAATCCTGCATCAACTGAGTAAATTGCATGTATAGTTCTTTTTAATTCTCTATTGCTTCAAGGAAAATTTGGAAGATACGCAATTTCAATACAAGAATTTGAACATAAAATGTCATTTCTTGGCCTCATATTTCAGAAGGGGGAGCAGAACACAATGAGCAATAGCATTTCTATGAGGAGATATAAACCTATTCATATATTGTCTAGAATTTAGCTTGTCAATGTATAAAGTATTTCAACCTTTGCACTCTAGATATTGAAGACAATCCAAGAAAAACAATTTGGTAATAGTTCGCAATGAAATGCTCTATGGTTGTTCAGGGTAATAACCTATTTATTCTTGAAACGTGTTTCCTCCCTCAAAACCTTATTGGGCCCTATTTCCTCAATTTTACTTGTGAGGATGGCTAGGAAACCTTCCCTAGTGTAATACTCGGTATGCAAAAAGCTCAGGAAGACATCTTCAAAACATCCCACAAGTTTTCTACTTTTTGGAAATCCATAGCCATCTTGGTAGCAATCGGGGGTTTCAAAGTGGGTGGGATAGAGTTGGGCACAGCCAATTGTCCTTAACCATTTAGGTTGTATCCTACCATCCTCAGTAGTTACTCACACTGCAATCAAAAAGAAGGGAAAATAAAAGATACTTATGGTAGTAATTTTGAGGTGTTCTTTTTGCTTCATATTGAAATCTAGCTTATAATTTAGGATTTTTTTGTTTATAGACCTATTTTGCTTGGAAAGAAAAAGGCTTGGACAACACTAGCAAAGAGGATGAAACATAAATTCCTACGCCTACGGGTGCTTGTCAAAACCAAGTGGAGCAAATTGAAATGGGAGAGAGTGATGTGGATGAAGAGGGGAGTTCAATGGAAAAGAAAGCCAACTTGACTGTCATCCCTGCTTAGTAAAAGTCTATGCCAAAAGAACCTTCAATCGCAAGAAATGTCCTTTGTCTCAAGCAAGTCCTTAACCTCTCTTTTGTGACAATCAAGAGGCACTCAAACTTGCCAAAAATCTTGTCTTCCATGAGCAAACCAAGCATGTTTTGCTTCATTGCCAATACATATGCAAGCTTGTAGAAGGCATATTAGTACAATTGTAGCATGTTCCAATTGTGGATCAGACTACGGGGCATTCTCACCAAGTCTTTAGGCCTGAACATATTTGTAAAATTTAGAGGACAACTTGGTGTAGTTGACATATTGACCGTTAAGGGAGGTTATTAGAATAATATTTACATATCAATTTAATTAATGGTCAATAATGTAATATTAGTCTGCTTTGATAGTTTCTAAATTAGTCTTCGATTATCGATTGTTTCTTTAAGAAACATTGTATATGTAATTGCCTATATATGTACATTTCATTCTTTGAATAAAATCAAGCAATTACCATTGTGTAATATTGTGTCTATTTCTGATCTTGATTTTATATCTATAATTGTTATCGTGAAGATTGGTTGCTTGTTTGGTTCAAGCAACATTTGATAGTCTACCTTTTTCTACAATGTTAGCCTTATAAACCAGTTCTCTAGAAAGAAATAATTTGTAAACCTGGCTAAATGGAATGAATGTAATGCTAATTTAGGCTTCTTGTTATATCATTGTTTTTCTTAATGAATGTGACAATACTATATTTTATTTTTTTACATAGCCTCATTACTATAAGTGAAGAGCTAATGTTTTGTGTACATCATCTTTGTCTTCATAACATTTATCCTACTCTCAAGTTGTTGTACAAAAGCACTTGGCTGCATATACAACAGAAGTCCTTATCAAAGTTTTCTAAGATAATCTATAGGAGCTACTTCCGAAATGAAATTAGGGATATGGTCACATTGTTGAGCAAAGTCTTTCGGCTACCATATTTGAGAAGTAGAATTATATGTGCATTGAAACAAAAATCTAATATGATATCATACTTAGTATATTCATTTGTTGCAAAAGGAAAATTTGTAGGACTTCAAAAGCTGGGAACCCCAAGAACCAGGCTTGGGAGGAACATGGAATATGATTACCACCCTTAGAAGCCAAGAAATCCATAATTCATTATCAGACTGATGTTTATATGTAACCCAATATTGCACCAAGAAGTCAAGTCATTGTGAGATCAAAATCTTAGTCATTGTGCTTTTGTATGCTTATTTTGATATTATGCACATCTATTCTAAAAGGTGTGCTTGTGTCTATTTACTTCTACTTTATATGTGTCAATGCTCTAATAATTTTGAATGTTTCGTTTTATAGCAAAGGTTTTGAATGTGACTCGGTTTTGTATCTCGTATCTTGGAAAATGCATAATCCCATGCCTATTTGACAACCTGTTATGAGAAATGGTTTCTCTTTTATTGGTTGATTAAATTTTTATTTGGAAGATATATTTTAAGTTTCCTACTTGAAATTTTCTCAATGATAAAATCTTTTTTCCTGATCATTTTGGGATGCAAACATGTTTATTGTAGTTGTTTTGAGGTCTTACTACATTTTTGAAGGTTTCAAAGTTTGAAATGATAGGGCAATCTTTGTGATTAAACAAACTTTCGATATTAATAATAATTTGGAATGCAGAGTTGTTAGTAGCATCTTACCATCCACTCACATATCATTCAATGAAATTTTTTATTGTTAACATAGCAAAAGCTTATCAACTTCATATAGAATTTTACTGGCAAAGCTTACACATGCTACACTGCATTCTCCTATTTTAGACAAACTTTTCAATTGGACAATTCATGGGCTGAACTCTCTATTTTAGAATATTCATGGGCTAGACTCTCTACTTTATTTGGTTTATATCTATATGCTATGGAAATGCCTTAATTTTAAAAACCAGTAGTTTTTGTCTTTTTCAACATTTTTTGAAACCAGTTTTCCCCAAAAAAAAAACTTTTACTTTTAGTTTGCCAATGTTTTCCCCAAAAGGTTTTTTTCTGTTGCAATACTAGGGTTGCGCAGTTGTTTAATTGCATCAACCACAACAGACATTTATTTGATACAACCACACATCATTGACCCTATTCAAGTCTTTTGTGAGGAAAGAATTTCCCAAACCAGCAAAGACATTTTTGTTGGTTGGTGCATCCTGTTGGAGAGGATGATTGATTTTTAATAAACATTGTAGTTGATGATCATGCATGGGGAGTGATATACATGGAAAGTGCCGAACACTAATGGAGAGGTAGATAAGAGTTTGATGGCTGCTAATGATTTCTGTGAGCAAGGCAAATATATTGTTTCATTTCTTCCCCTGCAGTGATTTCTTGTTATGTGAACAGAATAGAGAGATTAATGGGACCTTTGATAGCATTCTTGGAGAGATTAGAGGAGCAATTAATGCTAAAGAACCAACTTTAGCATTCTTTAATGACCATCTTCTTCTCATTCTTCAGAATTGGTCACAGAAGATGAACTCTCCAATATATATGCTAGAATACGCACTAAATGCTAAGAGGTTAAAGTTGATACTGTCAATGACAGGAGAATTAGAGGTTCATATGAACCTTACAAAATGTATATTCATGAGTGGCAGAGATCAAGAGAACTGCAGTTAGAGTTTTCTGATCTTAGTGATTTTTGATGGTCAGCATAGAGGATATGCATTCGCTTTCCCAGACATACCTATTGGATGGTGGCAACTACATGGAAGGCCTACTATGTCCCTGTGCATGCCTAACACCCCCACCATCACAAGTAACTAGTTTCTCTGCTGCTGGAATCATCTACATATAGCTTCATCTACTCTATCAAGAGGCATAGGCTAACATGTCAAAGAAAAGAAATTAGGATCTTTACATGGTGCCGTGCATCTCTTGGATGACAAGATGATCGCGTCCAGAGAGACTTTTGTAACACAATGGGATGTTTAACCCAAGGAACCTTCACAAATTGATGAGGAAAACAGATAGGTGGGATTAGTTGGGGTTGCAATGGTATGAGTTATGTAGTACAGCCTCTGAAACTAATTCTGATAATTACGTTAACTAAGATTGGAATGGTTTTGGCAATGAGGTAAATAACAGTTGATCCAGAAATTGTGCAACCAGGCTGACTGTTGCAACAATGTAATTGGGTCATGGGATTAAATATGACCCACTGTTAGTCTCTTTTGATAGTTGTTGATCGGACTCTTTCCTTATTTTTTAATTTTTTGATACTCCGTGATCGGTACTGATCTTGATTGGGGCAGGTGCTCTTCATAATGTGACACTGTTTTGTACTCTATCTTTATTATAAAAATATAATACATTGAGACAAAATGAAATGTGATCAAATGCATGGTGGAACAATATTTAAGGTTAACAAAATAGTTACCACAGGATAACCATTGAAAATAAATAGCACATCCACCACTTGTGGCAACCAATTTGAGATGGAGTCCCGTGATAGTCAGTTCATTCGCGGGCATTGCATCTGCAGTGTATGCCAAAGCAAAAGGATGCTCAATTATAGATTCCAAGATAAGCGTCATCTGTTCGTGTTGTGACTCAAGCTAGATTCGAAGCCATAGAATTTTCAGCCTGTTAAATTTATTATCAATGAAGATAAATTTAACATGGTGAATGCGACCTATTCTTACATAAATCATAAATACAACAATACAAAAGATTGATTTGCATAAGAGAAAGAAATCTTATTGTGAACAGTGGAACAAGCTATCAATCTTAAAAGTACTAACTGATTACCTAGACACCACACAAAATGTTCATGTATACAAAACATCCTACCTGACAGTTTTAATAGTTGACTGATTTGAACTATGGCACTTATAACTCTTAAGGTATTTTGGAAGGCTTCAACAAGCAAATCGAACAAAAGATATAAATATAGAATCATAAAGCATTAAAAATCAAAAAAATTCGAGAAATATGGTAGTCCTTTTTCCAGGTGCACTTTCTGCTCCCTTGCACAGAATTCATTAATATGAATTCCTTGTAATTAAACAGAGACTTAAGTTATAACAAAGAATAGACTGTGAAATTAAAAGAGTAACAAAAAGAACTGGACTCTAAACAGAAAACAATCGAATGTTGGAAAAATTGCTTCTTGATGATTGCCTCAAAATCATGACTAATAAACTAAAACAATCGGCTAAATTACCCAGATGGCTAAGTTACCCAGATTTGCAATCTCCTTAGAGAAAAACTTGTACAGAAAATTTGAAGGCACGGGAGAAATGGCCACCTCAATGGTGATTTTCATATCATTTTCCCTTTTGCTGCACCTGGCGATGTATCTGAAGAAGCCATTCTACATATCCACTTGTTCCTGCAATCTGATCTTCTACTAGGTTGAATAATAGAAGTAAACTTTCTCTCGGTTGCTCGCCTTGTCTCAATACATAGCAATGCTGATAAAATGCGGGATCTTTCTCTCTTAATATTTTCAAGGTGGCAAAGAATTTTCTTGAGAGTTCATTATTCTGCTCAATAACCGGAACCTGTTGATGCCACAAGCATCCACTTCAATCAGATATTGCATGATTATTAAAATTACCATTATATACTAATACTTTAAAAAGGGCAAAAGCATCGCATTTTAGAAAGAAGAAAAATTTGATCCAAATCCAAATGTCAAAATAAGATAAATTATTTTAAGTCTAATACATATAAAAAATTATCATCAATAGATAAAGGCTTAAAAATTGTTCCCAAACATAAAAATAGCAGGAAAACCAAGTAAATAGCCCCAAACCAACAAATACTATAGAAATCATAGTATTTTCTCCCAGAAAAATATCATTGTGGATCACCCAATTGTAAAACTAAGTGTTTCCCTTGAAGACCAAAGGCCATGTTAACAATAGCTTAGCCTTTTGCTTTTCTGAGACTTATTGTCTTTCTTTAATTAACTCCTTTTGTTACTCCGATAAAGCATGATGCAAATACGATTGGTGATCTGATACCCATTAATACATGACTCCATACGTTGTGGGCATTTATGAAATTGGACCTTGGTCTGACAATGGCAAAATATTATATTCTGCTTGTTAAGGCAATTTACACCATGTAATAATAGCAGGAATGCTAGCATCAAATAAATAAAACGATTGAATACAATCTGTCAAAAGCTAGTAAATGAAATTCTATACTTATTGTAAAGCAAATAAATAATATGCTTTGTAGCATATAAAACTCTTTGTGATGGTTGAAAGAACAAAAATATTGTGACCCTGAATAACTGTATTGATTGGCATAATGGCTTATATCTATCGTAATATCAACATTCAAAAACATTTGAAAAATAATAAAGTTATAGCAAGCTGTCAACCAATTGAAATGAGTGATAAAACTGCCTTATAATAAAGTCACCGAGCAAAATGAGGTACAGGAAAGGGGACATCATTTTCAATTCAGGGTAAGAGATGATTTTTATGAAACTTGAGAATCAATAGATGGTAAATGAATAAGGGTACATGATGAGGCTTTACATTTTGGGGCTGTGCTGCCACTTTTCCTACATTAATGTAGAGGCACCTTCTGCAATCTTCAACTTGGCCATGAGAAGAGCATTGAATGTCAGGATCTTTGTTTCTTTTTTGGTGAAATGATTTTGGGAATTTGAGCTTTGGCATACACAACAAAGTTCCAGAGTTCCATAACTCGCCGCGAGTCATGCGAGTTATGATGACTCGCAGGCCGAGAAGACCATGGCGAGTTTTCATGACCCATGACCATGACTCGACGAGTCATGGGTCATAACTCACATGACTCACGAGTCATGCGAGTCATGCCATGACTCGCCAAGTCCGTGGTCTATGACCTGGCCGCAGCAGTCATCTTGGATGACTTAAAAAAAACATTAAAACACATGCATTTTTTTTTCTTTTAACAAGTGTCTTCTAATTTGCCCTAAAAGGCATTTTGTTTTGCTTGCTGGGAGAAGAAGAGAGGAAAAGTGAGAGAGAGGAAGAAAAATAAGAGGCCAAGGGTTTGAAACCAGCAAGGAAGAAGAGCATCAAGGAGTGCATAAGATCACTTCGGGGAGACATACGTTTGCATTGAGAGCATCAAGGAGTCCATAGCAGCTGTTCCAAGACTTCTCAACTCATTTGAAAGAGGTAAGTGTTAAATTTTGAAGATTTTGTTGGTTTTTTGTTGTATGTTTATGGATTTTCCATTTTTTTTTTTTTTTTTTTAAGTTTAACTTTCCAAATGAGTTGAGAGAAGTAGATTGTTTGCAAACCCTTAATTTTTTGAAGGAAAAAATGCAAACATGCTTTTACAATTTTTTTTAGAAAAACGTAGGGTTTGCTGTTTTTTTATTTTCTAAAATACAATGCACAAATTTGTAATTTTGTCTGTTATTTTTGTCTTATTGCAGCTGCTAGCAACCATCAAGTTTAGAAAACATTAACTCTTCTCAATGCCTCCTAAGTGTGAATCTTGGAAATGTACTGAAGATTTTCCTGGTAGACAAAGAAACCAAACAAAATGCTCATTTTGTAAAGAAATTTTTCATGGTGGCATCAATAGGTTTAAATACCATATTGCTGGCATACCTGGCAATGATGTTGATAAATGTTTTAAGGCAACTCCCGAGGCAATCCGTTTTTGTCATGTCCGGTTAGAAAAATATGAAGAAGACAAGGATAAGAGAAAGAGGCAAAGAGAAGAGTTAAATGCTATTGGTTTCCGTTCATCTGCATCCCCATCCACAGCCGCATCCACATCCGTAGCCAGATCCACATTTGCAGGTTGTGTTGGAGAGGGTTCTTCCATGCCTCCTTTTCGTCCTAGTGCTAGCGCTTCCAGTGATGCTCCTTCTAATGGCACTTTTACCCTTGGCCCTAGAGTCCGGAAATCAAAGTTGGACAGTTATTTTATGCCACGCACTACTCCTGGTGCACAACCCTCGCTTGAGAGCATGGGTTGGAACAAGGAGGTCCATGATGCT
>MU227255.1:297177-325439 GCA_018584345.1 Thuja plicata | reverse complement strand
TTTCTATTTCCTTCAGCTACAATTTACGTTTGTACTTATGCGATGGATGTATGTTTATGTATGTGATCATGCTAGCTTCTATTTGATGATGTTATAGTGTTTTTAAGCTTTACTCAATAATGGGTGCTTGAAACAAGTTTTAAATCCTAAAAAATCTTTGTTTTTCATTTTGCTGAGTCATCGCCGAGTCGTTGCCGAGTCATAGGTGAGTCGCAGGTCGAGTCGACCTTGCCGAGTCATGGGCGGGTCCGAGTTATGGAACTTTGCAACAAACACTTAATTCCAATTTCAATGCTGGTCCAATAACCAGCCATGGAAAGACCATGAAACAGCGTGCAGGACACTGTTCTTATAGTGCATGCAGAGTCTTGAGAATAAACTTTCTCCAGGATCCCAATATTTGCCAACACCCACTTTGCCTAAAAATAAGTTTTTTAAGCTTGAAGCAAGGAACATGAGATCTACTGTCCAAATTAATATCAATTGATCAAGGAACTCTACTAATTATCACAGTCTTTACAACGACTAAAATTATGATATTGCTATCAGGATTCAACTGTGTAGTCAAACTCATTGACCCATGTTTCATGAATAGTGGCTCACAAGAACCCATCTCTCATGAGAATGAATGGAAGTTGGAACACTTAGCACTCATTGCATCTTGGTGATGCTCATAGAGGTAAAGCACCTGGACTTCTCAGGAGGTTACCCATCCCAGTACTACTCCAGCTCAAGTGCGCATCACCACGGAGTTTCCTCCAAGGATAAGCCCACTTTGCTTGCAACCTCATTTGCAAAACCTTCAGCAAGTGTTGTGCCTTATGAACCCCATCTCCTACTTATCAACAACTGAAACCTTTTACAATTAAAAGATCATGTGACCATTTTGTCCAAAATTCACATATCAATATCAACTACCACCTGGGCCCAACTGCAAATAAATTGACCAACATGAGCATGAATCTTCTATTAGCTTGCACAATCTGCATGGAAAAATTTGCTTCTAGCAACATTGGTAACAATGCTTTCCATTTATCAAAATTATGGATGCCCCTAAGTCCATGCATTCACTTCATCAAAATGGCCCCAATTCCCAGGATCCTGGTTCAAACTACAGCTTCCTGAAAATCACTAGAACCCATTTATTGAAAGTGAGGAACCACGTGAACAACAGGACAAGAGAGATCAATATAAATTAGATTAAAAGCGGATTGAAAATATGATAATAAAGAAGAGGGAATGCAAATTTTTAGAACAGGACAGACATAATGATCAAACCATACTCCTAGAGCAGATCAAACCAAAGAAGCAAAGATCTTGAAAAAATCACGTATAATCACGAACCAGCATTGTCCACAATTTTGAGGGGAAAAATTGTGATCTGTAGGGAATCATTGACTGCAATTTAAATGCATACTCAACAATTTTTTTGGTTAAAATCAGCCAAAAATAATGTTAAAATCAGAAAAATAACTCCTGTTAATTGTTAACCCTAAAAAACTTGTGAAAACCCTTATTTATTATGCACTTGCTTGCCCTTTGGAGGGCACGACTGCAAATGGTGAGCGTGCAACTACAAACGTGATTTCCCCAATGAATCAGCAGTGTATTTCCTGAACATGAGTCAAAGGGAAGCGAAAGTCAATGCATAGTTTTATGAATGGTGAATACAGACACAGGAAATATTATGCTCAAGTATTGTGCAATCAACTTTTCTGTGCACAAAACGCTTGTATGATTACTTGTCGTTGCCTTGTGATACAAATTTCTTGATGATTGAAGATCAAAACTATTGACTATTTGTAGACAGCACAATTTAATATTTTGAAGTTTCTGTTAAACCCATATGATACAATGCTGGTGCTAATTTGATTGGACCAGATTAGGAAGCAAATGCTTATGTACTTGTGACACCGTCAAGTTTTTTTTTTTTTAATTCTGGATTTCACTTTTGGTGTTTATGCCATGAAAAATGGGCTCAAGGATGTTCTAGACAAAGTTTAAGTGGTTAAAAGGTCTTTCATTGTGTTTATAAAAAGGCTCCATGTGTTTGTTATTCAGTTGTGCTTGTTTAATGCAGTTTCTAGGCAAACTAGGTAGCAAATGCCATCAATGCTGTTATATGAGGGTTCAAAGGAGTAATGGCGAACATGGAAGCAAGAATCTGTGTTCAGAGAATCTTTTGATCTTAGTTACCAGGTGTGTGCACCCTGCCCCTGTATCCGGATTCTGGTGCGTCCGGATACAAATTCTGGTGCAGGTGCATTTGGATGCACCCAGGGAGAAAACATATAAATGGTATTAAAAGTATGCTTCCAAAAATGCACTATTCATCAACAAACACAATGTATATATAGCCGGTAATAGTTATAGCAAGATCTAACCTAGAAAACCATTTAAAAATTAAAAACTGTGATACCCTTCGTAAATGCTCTATTGGTTGATCAAATAAACAGCTAACAGAAATTATGTTGTTAAATCTGCAGAAAATTTATAACCAAGTAAAGCTTAGTTGTAGGATATATGTAAAACTAATTTAAGTTCAACAAGAACTGTAAATATCTCCCGAAGCTTTCTCCACATTACACTGATTGAACATTTGACAACATCTGTACTAAAAACTATAACTATTTCAATGCATATGAGCTTTCTGCTATAGACAAGGCTACCTACTCTTTCAATGGAATCGTAAACACACTTTTGTATTTATAGTTACAGTAGTAAGTCAAGTTGTTGGTATTTATACTTTTGTAATTGCAATGATTTTCTGATTTTTCTTGGAATTGTGAACATACACATATATGATATGGCTTATTTGAATATTTGTGAACTATCAATTGGTATTTAATATTTATCTTTGGCATTTGACATTGATCAATGATGAAGTATCATACTATCAAATGATTTAATTCTGTATTTTTTTAAAATTTGTTGATGTATACACACACACACACATGTACCCAAACGCATCCAACCCCCCCCCACCCCCCCCCCAAAAAAAAAACATGTATCCACNACGCATCCACCCCCCCCCCACCCCCCCCCCAAAAAAAAAACATGTATCCACGTACCAGGTTCTCGTACCCGCATCTGGATCCGGATTCAAACCAGTAACTTAGCTTTTGATTACCAGAAGAATAAAGAAAATCTATTTTGAAAGTTGAATATATTTGCATATTGTCAATATTGCATCAGATAGGATGATGGCTACTTAAGCTAATAGTATTGACAAAGTCAATTTTTGAGTGTAGCACTAAAACTACATATGCATACATAAAATTACAGAAAAATCTAGTGAAAAATACAAAAGTAATGAAACAAATTTTTAGGATAACCAAATTAATGTTATGCATTGCATGTTGAAAAGCTAAAACCATTCTTGAGTTTTGGTTCATTAATTCAGTCTTACACAAAGTGAGATAATAATAGTTGGTGCCCAATCTTAGCTGCTATGAACACCATAAACAGTAAGAAATGGTATGATTTAGCTTGTAGTGAGATAAGTGGTTTCATCAAGTCCTGGGTTCAATTTCCCTTAATAACCGTTGTGCAAGATCGTATTGCATTAATACAAATCCCCATTCATGTCCAATGAAAATGACTTAAAATTTCAAAAACAAGGAGTTTTGTCAATTTTTCTATGTTTTTATGTTTTTTTTCTTTTTAATCCGACTTTTTTCCAATTTTTCCTGAATTTTACACCTGGAATGAACATGGTAGAAGAGACATGAAAATGAGCTCACCATGTAACAAGTTTTCCATGTGGAATTTTCAATGAACAACTGAAAATTAATGCACAATATAAGACTAACCCAGAAAGAAAAAAAAGACAATCAATACTATAATAATAAAACATTGAAGTCAACAAATATTTCAAACATCCTATAAATCAAGAACCTAGATTGGATTGATCCAACATTTTCATTATAACATTCTGTGTGATAATGAGCTCACTATGTAACAAATTTTATATATACAATAAACATGATAGAAGAGACAGGCAGATTAGCTCTTACACGTGGAATGAACAAATGAAACTATGAAGCTGTTTTTGGATGGATCCAAGAGATCAAATTATAGTAGTAAAGAATTTTAAACCATGTGTACCTCATCTTACTAGCAAGTTTTGCGAGCAGAATGAAAAACAAAACCTTAATAAACAATTTGAAATTGCTATGCATCAATCTGAAAGAAAATCAAGATCCCACCAAACATTCAAGTATATAAACATTTAAATCCTTTTATAAAATCCATGAAAATTACCCTTGACAAATCGCGGCTACTCGTTGCTTCAACTCCAAGCAAAATCGACACAAAGTCCACAGGCAACACTTTTCCCAACCAAAGAACAAAACGAAAGCCATCATCATGCAGAAAAACCCCTCTTGGGTCCAATTTATCAGCAGATGATGCCAAAGGCTGAAGCAAATCTTTGATATTAGCTCCATCCTTAATGGGACCCTGTCATTATGAAAAGTATGCATTGATTACTCAAAGTTCAACAGAGTATGAAGGTTCCAAAAGAAACTCAAAAGCATTTGCACATAAATAGACATATAGAGAACTATACCTTCTGCAAATATTCATCTAGGCGGACTAAAGATGGATAAAGCAGCTTTAATAACCTTTTAGTAGGTATAATCATCATATTGAAGCCAGCTGCACAGCGCTCATCAATCTGGACATCTGTGTATCCTCCTCGTAGAACTAAAGATTTACACAGAGCGAGTCCATACAGAGGCAAGAATTTCAATGATTCAGGATATATAAGCCGTCCAGACAATCTGTGTTGGACAGCATATAGGTTACGATATTCTTGTAAACTTCTTACAATTCTCAGCTGAACAACTTGGCGTGCATCTTCCAACTTATGAGATAAAGTCTTCTCAAATGCTGCAAAGCAGAAGGTAAGAATCCCATCAGAAATATACTTTGATGTTTCAACATTTCTGAAAATGATTATCAATTTAATTGCAAAATACTGTACAGTTTTAATTATCATAAAATTAAAAATATCCAAAATTGAACAAATTCCACCATACCAGATATCTATATGACCTTTTCTAACACAATTGCTGATCAGTAAACAATAAAATTTGTCCTAATCATTGTCTTTTTCTTACCAAGTCTACTTAATAAACTCATTATGGCTCCTGTATCTGCATTACGATACATTTCACCAAGCTCTGCAACTACAGGGACAGCCATTGTATGAACTCTGATACGTCTTTCACCCAAGGATGATGTATATCTGTGATTTGTTAAGGACAAGTTGTTTTTTAGGTAACCAATCTAGGTTTTTCTGTTATGAAGAAATAAAATTATACTAAACTGTTGGCCCTGCAATACACAACAGACATTCAATTTTTCCTAGAGAATTTTTCTGTAAGAACCAGCCAAAACCACAGTACACAGATAATGATAAAACAACTTATGTTGATCCTAGAAGTCCCAGACAAATAAATTAGCTTGGCCAGTCCAAATCCACATTTACAAGATGCATTTATTATCCACGCCTAAATAAACAGCCAAAAATACAGATGTAGACAACAATTCATACGATTAACTGTCAATAACAGTGCTGGTTTTGTACGTTTTCATTTTGGTTCTCCAGCCTCTACATTCTTCCCTCCATAATGAGCCTTGACAATGAGGGTACTGAGTACATGAATCAAGGATTATAAAATTACAAGAATGCCTAATTTGCAGAAACTGCATATAGATCCTATGTCTTCAATAGTGTGTGCCTAAACCAAAGCTCTCAATGAAGCCAGGAACTCCCAAGTTGCAAAAGCATATTTCTAAACCCCTAAATCTCTACCGAAACATGATCAATGTATTTATGCACATTTTATGGAACCAAGGGTCTTTCCAGGGGGACGCATCCCCCCCCCAACCCCCAAGTTTCCTGTATGGAGACGTCCTGGGGACAAGGGACAGGGATGGGGATGGGGTGTCCCCCCACCACCTCCAGTTCGCCACCCGTCCACCATTGCAACGCCGCCGGGACGCGGGAATGGGATGGCATCCCTAGGACGGCTCGGGGACGCCCAGGCATCGCTCGACCGTCTCGGGGACGTCTGCACATTCCTTGTCGGCGAGCAGATTAAAAAAATGATTATTTTTTAAAAAATCATGTTTATAAATTTCTATTTGAGAGAAAAATGCTTCAAAAATGAAGAATCCAAAGGCCACGCAAGAGGTCAAATGTGCTTGGAGCGCGATAGGGAGCATGCCCTGGGTGCTGCCCCGGGACCCTGCAAGGGGAGTTGCCCCTTGACCCCACTGGAGGCTGCCACCCCCAAACCCCTGCTTTCAAATTTAAAAACAAAAGAAGAAAGTCGTGGGAAATTGTGTTGAATCAAGTTGATGTTTTTATACCCACTTTACTAAGTTCCAATGATGAGAAGTTTGCCTTGAGGGATGATTAGAGGCCTCCCTTCACTACATTTCAACATTTTGTACTTGTTTTTATATCATGCTACTCATTGTAATCATCTTTATGATATTTTTGATATAATAGAAATCTTCCATTTGCCGATTCGACGATTTTAGTTAGTATTCTAATTACTAATACTAATTAGTAATTCGATATTCAATGTTCAAAACTTAAATGTTCATTGTTCATTGGTTCAATGTTCAAGTATTACTGTATTTGGTATTTGGCATTTGCAATTTTGCTATTTTACTTCTTATATTGTTATACATCTTTTCATAACTAGCGTTTCAAGTACTATATATATAGTATACAGTATATACAGCACCGCCCCCCGTTGTTGTCCCCCTGCCATCCCCAAATTGAGGCCCTTTTCCCCCGTCTCTCAGGACCAGTGTAACACTGGTCTTTTTCACTTCTATAAATTGTTGTAATCCTACAATTAATCTCCTATTGTCCTATCACATTATTCAACCATTCTTATTTGGTGAACAATACTGTCAACAGAAGTGCCAAAGTCTTCTCCCAGCGAACCCCCCTATGTGGTTTCAATCAAAGCTAGCTTCAGCAACAATCTAAAGTGATAAGCATTGAACCTACCACACTGATTTTGGAGATAAGTGAATAATCTGTCAGAGGTGAACAAAAATGAGAATGACCTTCTAAACGTCTGTGTGCCAAAAATAATAATTTTGTTTTCCAGATAATTTCATGGTAAACCAGCCACAATCTACAGAGAATGCACAAAAAAATTTGTAAAATGTCTCCAACATCCATCATGAATGCATTACTAGATACATCTAAATAACAGGATGGTCACAAGCTGGAAATTATGTGTATAACAATGGAAGCCCTGATTTTAAAGCTATCTTAAAATAGGGAGCTCTGCAGAACCAAAGAAATCCCCAGGCCTTTGTAGGTGATTTAATTCAAAAGAAAATTTGTTGCTAAAAGAGAACTTAATTCCGTAAATATAACTAAAATAGTCAACAGGACGGTATGGAGATGTATGTGAAAAGCAATACAAACATAAGACAATGCACATTGCACAATACAAATAGAAATTATAAAATTCAAGGTTGTAACACGTCTTGATTGTGTTAAGAATAAGTATAATCTATTTTCCACTGTTCCATAGTAAATTAGCTGTCATCTACAGAGAACGAAAAAGAAAGTTCAGTGAGCTGTCTCCATCATGAATGTGTGAATAAATACATCTAAAGAACGGGAGCTTCAGAAGTTACGCTTTATGTGCACAACAAAAGCTGTGTTTCCCCTTTTAATAACATGTTATAATAAACTATATTAAAGCATCAAGCTCTGTGAGACCAGTGAGTTCCAAACACTTCATATGGGACTAAAACAAGCAGAATATTTCTCATGAAGAAAATCGATCTCCACTATAGTCAATGGGAATATATGGCATGCAAGTAAGAAGCATAACAAAAATAAGAAAAGAAACTTCCCTAAAACATTGACAATGCAAATAGAAATTATTAAAAGTAAGGATTACAGCATGTTTTCTGAAACAGCGTGTGTGAAACAGGAGAACCAGTTTTTGGAACAGTCAAGGAATTCCCAAAAACATCAAGGGATGTTAAAGTTTGGAATCGTTGCAAATGTAATAGCACTTTATATTTTCTGTGTGTTTTTCAAATGCAGCAATCTCTCTTGCATTTATATTGAGGATGAGGCAAGGAGAGACATGTCCATGGGACATGTCTAAGGGATATGTCTATTTATTATTATGTGATTAATATAATGACAATTGATTATGTAACTACATATATATATATATATATATATATATATATATATCTTTGAATCATTATTATATTAATTTCTCCTAATAGTATTATATATATATATATATATATATATATATTCAATAGTCTCGTAGGATTTATCCGACAAAAGCTACAAAACATCAACACTCCCTCTTAGCTAGGGAGGATAAACACAAGATATGATATTACCTCAGCGTAATATCAAGAATGGCATGTTTAAGAATATCTCTGATCAGAAAATATTCACCATTAGATATCATCTCATGATATCAGGAGTAATGGCCTCAAAATATCAAGTCGCGTGATATCCACCAAGTACTCAAAATGTCCATAAGGTATGTGCACAGTTATCCTCACTGATACTTTACCATAGGAACATTATGTTCATGGTCTATTTAAGGAAATTAATCCACCATGCAAGATATAATCTATCATGATCTGCTTAGACATCAACCATATAATATCCATCATGATAGAAGGTTAGACTATTGTAAGATCGTCACCTTACTATAGTAACCACAAAGTTATATAGTAACTCACATGACATCCACCAGCCTCAGCGCAGAGGGTGGAAACAAAGGATTTCCCCTTCAACTTCTCTCACAGAGAACTCATTGAGCAGATATCAATCTGTTGATCTTTTCATCCAAGATTGCTTATGATGAACTGTAAGACTCCCTCTGAATCTAATATCAATCTTCTGAGCTCCTCATCCAAAGTTACCTCTGAAGAGTCAAACTCCCTCTGAATCTGATATCAATCTTCTTTTTCGTGCAAGAGCATCCCCAAAAAAGATCAAGGCAAATAGCTCTTATAATACGTATAGAAATACAAATATGAGAGACTGCAATGAGTAGAT
This sequence comes from Thuja plicata, assembly GCA_018584345.1. Taxonomy (NCBI): domain Eukaryota; kingdom Viridiplantae; phylum Streptophyta; class Pinopsida; order Cupressales; family Cupressaceae; genus Thuja; species Thuja plicata. Next base: position 316,357 of record MU227255.1, on the reverse strand, counting down.
AAAGTAATACTCAAGGATAATAAATACTTATTTGCGCATCAACATCCTTGATACAAGTTGCTCCAATGAGGGTCCATATGCAACAAATCAGAAAACGTCTACATATAAGCATTTGTCAGCAATATTACTCCAATCAAACTTATCTGATAACCATACTACAACCACCTCTGTATTCCACGATGACTTTGTATCTTATAGTGAACTCTGCCAGTTTCTTCTTATTGATTTCCATTCACATTTGTCTTTACTTCTTGTACGTAGATGATTGTTGGTTGTCCTCTCTGTCCAAATTGACTCTGGGCTTGGGAGGGATTGAGTGCTCCCGCGCAGCATCACAAAAGAGAAGAAACTTGTTGAGGTGACAACACTGGAGGGGGCTTTGCTTTGTAAGGCGAAGAAACAAATGTCATTGCTGTATTCAGAAACTAATGGAAAGTAGCCCCATTGCAGAGCATATCTCCGTTGGACACGATGTGGGGAATCTAGTCCAAAGTTCTCGCTAAACTGTGATCCCACGGGGTTATCTCTTTCTTCTGGCGCGCCTCAAACACATTGGCTTTGCACTTGATGGTGGCGCAAACGCGGGCGCTAATGACATTGTAACTCCAGTTGGTGTAGGGATTGTTGAGAAAATAGAAATATCCCCACTTGAAATGAGGCATGCGTTGGGTGGAATCCTTGAACCAATTTATGTACACCGTCACGCACATGCTTTTGTCATGTTGCTCCTCGTCCGAGCTGCCTAGTAGAAAACTGAAATTCATGTTGGCAAGAATGGAGTTGGAAATGGTGACATTCGTGTTGGCAGTGTTGATAGAGATGTCTTTTTAATGTCAGGCATGCGAGTGGGATCGACGAAAGTGAGACGATCAAGCCAGATTAGACTGGAGCTGTCACTCACATGAATGTTGTTCTCGCTCTTCTCTACGGGGGCATTGATCTACAAGTTGTGCAGAATGACGTTGGAAATCCCTCGCAAGGCGAGCTGGGCCCCTGTGCTTTAGTCAGCTATTTCTGAAATGAATCTAACTACCATGCCTTTAAACACTTTCTTACATTTGCAGCCTGGCTCTGATACCATGTTAAAAGTTGGAATCGCTGCAAATGTAATAGCACTTTATATTTTCTCTGTGTTTTTCAAATGGAGCGATCTCTCGCATTTATATTGAGGATGAGGCAAGGAGAGACATGTCCCTTCATGGGACTGGGACATGTCTATTCATTATTATATGATTAATATAATGACAATTGATTATGTAACTACATAAATATATATATATATATACACATAATATCTTTGAATCATTATTATATTAATTTCTCCTAACAGTATTTTAGATATATATCTATATATATATATATATATATTATATCTCACATAATAAATTATATATATGTATATATACTCAATAGTCTCATAGGATTTGTCCGATAGAAGCTACAAAACATCAACAAGGGACAACAAGAAAAATTTCAAGAATGACCTCAAAAAGGAAATGCATTCTGTAAGAGTGTCAAAGATATCTCCCAGTATAGTTTTCCTATCCATTGCCTCTCAACCCATATTCTGGATGCAATTGTTCATATGCCATTGATAAGAGAGAGGCCTATCCCACTATTTTCATGATTACGCTAGCTTTTATTGTGGAGGGACATGCACAGATTTTGCACAAGGTCTTTCAAAAGGTCCACAAATTGGGCATTAGTATGGAGCTTCTTAGAGGGTCTCCAATTGATATGGTCCCTACTATCTAAGACTTGTACACCATGATCCTCAACCAACAAACATCGAGAGCCTTCAAAGTTACCTCCCAAATGCAAAGTATCATTCCAAGTTAACAGAAGCCAAAAAAAAGACGTGAGGGTCTGCACACCACAAAGTTGCACAATCATAGATAAGGTCAGCTTGATTGTAAGGTTCGTTACATGACAGGAACTGCATCCACACCAAATCATTGCATTTGTCCAACACCAAGTGCTGGCAGCACCAAAAAGAGTTTGTTACCATGATATCACAACCCAATATGTTCCACCCCATTTACCTTCTTTGGCTCAAAGCAAACTAGAAACATGTACTTCATCCAGCACTTACCCCACCCTGCATGAAGGCAAACATTTATAAAAAGAAAATTTATAGAGCTTAACTATGACTTTTTTAAATTAAAATCTATATTTTTCCTTTAAAGAGTGTTAGTTTATTCTTTTGCCATAAGGACACCCTGCTATCCCCAACATGGTCAGGGCATCCCTTTTTTGTACCATGGACAAGAAGTCCCCAAACCTCCCTTGCTGGGGGACCATCCCATGGAATGGAAGGAGGACGTCTCCTCCCCATCCCATCATCCCTAAAATGCCCTCGTCCCCAAAAATGCAATTTTTTTTGTAATTTGGGGGTGGGGGACACACTCCCATGGGACATTGTTTTGAAAATAACAAGATCTGCATGAAACACTTGGAGTGCTACTTACATGCCCATTCAAATCAAAGCAATTTAGCTTTTGTACTTTACAAATCAAGCAAACGCTATATCCAAGAATCAAAAGGTAATCCATCCTCTCCCTCCCACCCTATGATAGTTCATCAATACTTTAAGGCCTTAAATATTGGTAAAGATTTATTTAAGTGTCTTTATTTCCTTCATCCTAGTATTTTTGTATGCTTCTCTTCCTTCTTCCTAGTGGTTACTCATTTTTGCTTTTGCCATGTTTTGGGTGAAGCTCTAGATGGAAAAGATTCCACTGACTAGGGTCTCACCATTATTCACATCATACTCACCAATTGCAGAAACGAACGCATCCGCCAAGAGAAACTAAACCGAAACAAAACAAAAGCCCAGGCAATGGAAAAGAGCCAAATCAAAGAGTACGTCCATGGCCTTGGAGAGGAGCACTACTACCAACTCAATGTAATTTAATTATACATCCTTTCACTTAAATTTTGTATATGTGTTTAAGTATGTATACATATATGTACAAAAACACATTATTTTAGCTTTAGTGCATAGAAATATTTAACAGACTTGAGTTAATCTGTATTTCAAATCTCAATTCAGCTCAAATGTTATGTAATATGGCTATATGACGAATATACTTAATGCTTTTAATCACACATGATTGAAATTTCCTATATATTTAAATTTTTAACTTTTCCTATTTCTTGAATTGTCAACCCCTACTATCCCACCCAAAAAAGCTTCTCACCCCCTACCATCCCACAAAAAAATTCTCATGTTTCCTACCACCCCTATCCTAGAAATATTGTGGAACATAGATCATAAGCCATCAGTGCCAACTAGGACGTTAGACCCTTGGTCTGCTTTTCATCTTTCCCAATGGATCTATCACATTCAACACGGATGCTCTCTTTACATTGTGCATTCACTGTTAGTTCTTCTAGAATAGAGTTTAGTCCACTTCCCTATATAAACTCCTCTCTCTTCTCTTCTTCATCATGCCATAGTTTTGATAATTATTCATCTTTTACCATTAACTCCGGTTGCAACTGCTCAAAAATTCCAATGAAGAACTATTTTTGGTTCCCCCTACGAGCTTGCAAATCTTCAATTCTTTCTTTTAAGCAACGCTCCTCCTCCCAAAGAGCTATATTCTGTGCCAGCACCTGCTCATGGGATGCTTGGAGATTCTCAAGCTTTTTCTTCAGTGGCTTTGCAATGGCTGTGCTGTGCAACCAACAATTCTTGCAACACCTTGTCAAAGATCTGAAAATATGGATACACAGAATTTTTTTATGTGAATCCAAAACTCCTACAAGCCTAAAGAAAATTGCCACTCTAATATAAAAATTATCTCTAATTTCTCTAGTTTATATCACAAATTAACAAACTGCAATTTATTTTCCTGTGTTACTTGAACAGCTCAAATTACAGCTAATTAAAGGACTGCAATGCTGTTTAGTACTGGAAATAAGAATTAAAACAAAGAATGTCGGCAAAATTCTTTTGATTGATTTAGGCAAAGAGAATCTAAAAGAAATAGAAGGGTATGATGAGCCACCTTTTATCCTGGTGGAGAGGAAGAAGGGGAGTAAGAAAGCTCCTGCCAGCGGGGTTACAACCAGAAACAGAACTAAAGTGGATTGTGGAGTTACCAAAAGTTCTGACCGAAAACCCTCTAAAAGGCATAGGGGACAACAAAGCTTTCAGAATGTTGCAGACGGGGTTCAGAAAACTATCCCAGAGATTTGCCAGAACAATACTCCAATAAAGCAATGAAGGTAATGTCTTGGAACATCGAAGGGCTAAATAGCTCTCATAAACATGATATTTTGTCTAATTTTGTTACAGACCATAAGCCTGATATAATGGTTATTCAAGAATCCCAGATGCAGAAAGATAGAGTTTCAAAGATGAAATTTTTCAAGAATGGTGGGGTTCATTATAATAGTTCGGAAGGAGCCTCGGGAGGTTGTGCTATTTTTTGGAATCAAAACTTCATTAATGGTGTTAATATATGGGAAGATGCCAATCACATTGCTACAAAATTTAAACATATCAGGGATGACTTTTGCTGGATTTTATCCAATATTATGCGCCTAATAATAAGGCTGCTAGGAGGAAATTTTGGAAGTGTTTGGCTGACTTCAAATCTCAGTTCCCAAATGATAACTGGATCATTATAGGGGACTTCAATACCCATTTGCAGGAGATAGAGAAATTTGGAGGATAACAAATTCAGGCTGATAGTAAACAAGACCTCATGGATTTTATAAACAATCAAAGTCTTCATGATCTCGACTTAAAGGGTGCTTCCTACACTTGGACTAATAAGGATCTTATCCAAGTGAGATTGGACAGAGCTCTTATATTGAATGATTGGTTTTTTCATTATTCCTGCTCTTTAAATGCTTTATCTAGAATTAAATCCAATCATTTCCCTCTTTACTTCCAAGCGGAGCCTATTTCTGGGAAGAAAAATCCTCCATTTCGTTTTGAAAGAATGTGGATTTAACATCCTCATCTCTTTTCAAGAATATATGAATGGTGGAATATAAAGGTGGATGGCATTGCTATGTTTCAGGTGGCTAGAAAAATTAAAATGGTTAAAGCCAACATTGGAAAGTGGAATAGGGAAACTTTTGGTAATATCTTTTCATCCAAGGCTGATATCCAGCTGGAGTTGAAGGATATCCAAGAAAAAATTCAAAAGGAGGTATATGTTGCTGATTATTTGTCCAAGGAAAATGAGGTTCTTATTCAATATCATGACATCATTTCTAAGGAAGAGGATTTCTGGAAGCAGAGGTCGAGGTCTATTTGGCTGGCCTACAAAGATAGGAATACCCAATTTTTTCACACGTCTACTCTAAAACACAAATCTCCTAACCGTATATCTCACGTTCAAAGGAATGGGTCAAGAATAGAGAAGGAAGAGGATATTAAGAAAGAGGATATTAGGGAGGAGGTGGTTCACTTCTTCTCTGATCTTTTATCTACTGAGAATATGTTGGATGGTAATATCCAAAAGGAGCTCATTGATGCTATCCCTAATTTGGCTAGTGAAGAATATAATAAAAGTTTGGTTGTTGTTCCTTCCTTGGATGAAATTAAAAAAGCTGTATTCTCTTTCGAGGGGAATAAAGCACCAGGGCCTGATGGTTTTCCGATGTTTTTCTTTCAGATTTTTTGGGAGATTGTGGAGGAAGATGTTGTAAATGTAGTTAAAGAATTCTTTGGATCTAGAAAGATTTTTAAGGAGCTGAATTCTACTTTTATTGTGCTTGTTCCTAAGTTCCCTGGTGCTGATTCAATTGAGGCTTTTCGGCCCATCAGCTTGTGCAACTCTATTTACAAAATCTTATCCAAGGATCTCACTTCTAGATTGCTGGTTGTGCTTCCTCAGTTCATCACTGCCCAACAAAATGGCTTTGTTCCCGGAAGACAGATTTTGGATTCCATTGTTACTGTGCATGAGAATATTCATTCTCTAGAGATTTCTAATCGGCAAAGCTTTTTGCTGAAACTTGATTTGTCAAAAGCCTATGATCAGGTGGATTGGCATTTTCTTATCCAAGTTTTGGCTGCTTTTGGTTTCAACAGCAATTTTCTAGATCTGGTTTGGCAGCTCATCTTTTCGTCTAATCTGCAGTGATTATTAATGGTTCTGCTTTCCACTTCTTTGAGGTTTCCAGGGGTCTCAGACAAGGTGATCCCTTGTCTCCCATTCTCTTTACTTTGCCGGCTGAAACTTTTGGGAGGTATATGCTCAAGATGGTGAACATTGGGTGCTTGAAAGGGTTTAGACCTTCTGATTTGCTGGTTTGTTCCCACCAAGAATTTGTGGATGATACTATCATCCTAGGAAGCTCTTTTGTAGGTGACGCTAGAACCCTCAAAAGGATTCTTGAAGTTTATGTTAGTGCTACAAGCCAATGTATTAATTATGCAAAAAAAGGATTTCTTATATCTTGGGATGCGACATTGGTAACTTGCCTGCTATCTATTTGGGGTTGCCTCTTTCTTCCAAAGTGTCCAACTGTTTTTGGTTGTCTTTAATTGACAAATTTCATAAAAAGTTGGCTGGATGGAAGGGGGCTCTCCTCAACCAAGCTGGAAAAATTCAACTTTTTAAGGCTACCATATAGAATCTCCTTGTTTATGCGCTTAGCTTGTTCAGAATCCCGGTTAAATTTGCGGAGTCCATTGAGAAGATTCAAAAGGAGTTTCTCCCGTCTGAAGTGGAAGAAAGAAAGAGAATGCCTCTTGTGGCTTGGGACTTTGTTTGTAAACCCAAAAAAATAGTGGGACTTGGATTGAGGAATCTTCTTGATTTCAACAAAACGCTCTTGGCTAAACAAATCTAGGGAATATTTAAAACCAAGGGTGAGTGGAACTCTGTTTGGAGGAGCAAGTATTTACATTATATTGACTCTTTGTAGAATTTCCTTGATACTCAAGAGATGCCTACTGGATCTACCCTTTGGAACAATGTTGTTAGAGCTAAGCACATTATAGGTTCTGGAATTTGTTGGAAATTGGGCTCTGGAAGAAAGATAAAATTCTGGGAAGATAGCTGATTGGGCCATGAACCCCTATACAATATAATTCTAATTTCAGACCATTTATGATGGAATGCAAAGCTAGATTTGGTATATGGGTGGCTAATTATTTTGATGATGAAAAGTGGGCTAGCCTTCTTGATATTAGTACTGACTTGCTTCCTCTTCAAATGTCTTTGAATTCGTATATGTTGCAACAGGATTCTGATGATCAACTAGTTTGGAAGATTCATCTTCAGGAGATTTCTCCGTTGCCTCGGCGGTTGCTCTTCAGTATGCTTCCCTTTCTCCACCTCCTCCTTGGGCTGGAGCGTGGTCTAATGTCATCATACCGAAGATCAATATTTTCTTTTGGATTATGCTCCAAAACAAAATCCTGACCCTTGACAATCTTTGCAAAAGAGGCTTTTGTTTACCTAATAGATGTTTTTTTTTGTGTCAAGTAGAAGCTGAATTTGCTTCACACTTGTTTCTGCACTGTGACTATGCCCATGATGTTTGGGGTTGTATTCTTCAGAATTGGAACCTGGCCTGGGTTGCACCGAATTCTTTGCTGATTACTTTATTCAATGGACTGCTTCATCCTCTAATCAAGCTTTGCTTCTTTTGTAGTTCCTTACTTTGATTATGTAAAGAACGAAGCAACAGAGTCTTTAGGGATGCAGCTCTTCCTTTGGATGTTGTTTCCACTAAAATCATAAGAGCTATTATGGAAAACTTTCAGATTGCCAGAGCTAAATATATTGGTAAGGCCAAGCTTACTTCTCAGTATGACTTATGGGTGGCAGTCAATTGGAAAATCAATGTGGACATCTCTATTGCTTTCAGACCAGTTAAGACACCCAAGGATAATGTTCAGGTGAATCTTCCTCCTCCTGGATGGGTGAAATTCAACTCCGACGGGGCAGCCAAAGGAAATCCTGGGTTGGTTGGGTGTGGGAGAGTGGTTAGAGATGATGATGGAAGGTTTCTTTCAGCGGTGGCACTCCCCTTGGAATGTCAGACCAACCACCTTGCTGAAGTTGTTGCTGCCTTCCATGACCTGAGATTGGCTAAAGTCGTTAATGCCAAGATTGTGTGGTTAGAGGGTGATTCTAATAATATAATCCGATGTTTAAAGGGCCACCAAAAACCTCCATGGATGATTGAAAATTGGATTAAAATTTCTTTGGATATCTTAAGGACCTTTCATAAAGTGCATATAACCCATGCCTACCGTGAAGCCAGTGGGGTTGCAGACTATTTTGCAAATGTGAGTGTCCGGGCCAACAAAGAGATTATGCGACACCTAGGTGATCGTGTGCCAGATGACGTTATAGCCCTGTTGAGATTTGATTTATCTCAAGCACGGAGAACCATCCCTCCTATGCTATAATGATGACATATTTTGAGTTGGTCATCCTTGCTATCAGTATGAGGTGTTATGAATTTGAGGAGATTATTAATGTTTACTTGCCATAGTTCTTGCACGCTTTCTGGGTGCTTTATAAAAAAACTTTGGTGTGTTTCCATTCTATATTCTGGTCTCTCGGCCATTTCCACAAGCATGGGTGGAGATATGCAAAGGATTGAACCTCTTGACTGTGAGGCTAATAGAAAAGATGCCACCACTTGGAGAATCCTGAAGCAAGGCAGCCTAACCCCTTTTATTGAGAAATTACATGGGTTTGATCTCAATGTTACTGTTAAATTTGCCAAGGGCTGGAAGGATGGGCATATTTAGAGAGTTTAGAAGGGGTGTTGAAATTGATGAAAATTTGGTGGTGGAGGCAACTGGTTTGTCCATGGAAGGGGCCAAGTTTTACAGAGATAGGAGGCTCTCGGATGCGGCGGTGAAAAAGTTTCCCAAAGATGACAAGGAGAAGAAGAAATTGACCAAAGCCACTAAGAGTAGCTATGGCACGAGTAAGATCAAATTTGTTTGGCGCTCTGTCCTTACGGTTATTATTAAATACATTACCCTAGATGACTACTATACTAGCGCTTTTGGACATCATTTTGTTCTGTTGAACCATTTTAGGCACAAAGTGTACATCTTTTTCTTTTAATCTGCAAGCTTCCATTAATGCCAATTTCAAAGAACATAGGAAAAACAAGAAAAGTTGTCCTTCATGAGGGCTTACTGTTATTAATATTTTAACATTTGAAGTCTCAACCCTCTCCTTCCTTAGCGGCCCCTAATTCTTCCTATGAACCAGATACTGAGGAGTCTGGGAGTCATTATTTTGATAAGGAAGATTAGGATACTGATATGGATGAGTCAATCACAGCCAAAGAAGAAAAAGAAGTCCAAAACTCTAAGAAGGCAAGATCCCCTATTTCTATGACTAATTCTGACTCGGAGCCTCATGCAATGCCTGATAAGTCTATGCCTGCTACTACTAGGGCTGAGAGAACCCCTATTCCTAGGGATCTTAATGTGGATTCCCCTTGCCATAATCTGGACAGGGAAAGCCCTGATGATGTTCTTACCATAGCTCATGACTCTGAGATCGACTTCTTCAGAATGCACAAATGGATTTTCAATGAAATCAAAGAAATCAAGTTATAATGCATGCCTCAGAAAAATTCAAACTATACTTGGCTAGTGGGAGGTTTGCCATCGGAACCGGCCATAATAATCTGACAATCGGAACCGGCCATAATAATCTGACAAACTTCCTAGAGTAGAAGGATTTATATGAACACCAATAGAAATGGGTTGTTAAGATACATGCATATGATTTCGATATAGAGTACATGAAGGGGAAGAAGAACGTAGTTGCAGATGCTTTGTCCAAGAAACCTGTTATATGCTCATTGTCAGAAGTTTCAACAAATTGGAAGGCTCACCTTTGGTCGAGTATTGCAAGAACACTTTTGCCTGTGAATTGGAGACAGATACAGGATGACAGACACAAGGCAGTAGATGATATCATTTACTACAGAGGGGATTTACTTAGTTCCTGAGTCTAAGCTAAATGAGAAGATTTTGAGAGTTGTTCACAACACTCCATTGGTTGGGCATCCGGGTTACTTCAAAACCTATAGGCAGATTAGAGAGAGGTTCTCATAGAAGGGCCTCAAAGATGATGTTCTTCGATTTCTCAGTGAGTGTAAAACTTGCCAGCAGAACAAGTCTGAGCACGCCTTTCTTGCTGGTTTACTACAGTCTCTACCCATACCAAAGCAAAAATGGGAAGCCATCTTGATGGACTTTATCACTGGACTTCCTTAGGTTCAAAGCAAGGATTGCATTTTTGTGTTGGTTGACAAGCTAACCAAATGTGCACACTTTTTTGCCATCTTAATAGAGTATAGAGCACCTCAAATTGCAGATATGTTCTTCACGGAAGTGTTTAGGCTCCACGGATTACCAAAGAACAATGTCAACTATAAGGACAGCAGGTTCCTTAGTGCTTTTTGGGTGGAGTTATTCTGAGCATTGTATGGTTATGATGTCACTTCATTTTTAGACATGGCTTTTGGGGACAAGAGACCTAAGGATAAGGACTAGATTCAAGAGTGTTAGAATATCCTTAAGTTCTCAAGGATAATTTGCAGCGTGCTCAAAATCAGTAGAAAATCTATGCTAACAAGCATAGGATTGAGTGTAGTTTCGAGATTGAAGACTTGGTTTATCTTCACCTTTGGCCATACCTACAATCTTCTCTTAAGAAGAATGGTGCAGAAAAGTTGAGGTCATGGTTCTATGGTCCCTACAAGGTGATCAAAAGAATAGGTGAGGTGGTGTATGAGTCCAAGCTACCAGAGAGCAGCAGAATGCACAACGCATTCCACATATCGTGCCTCAAAAAGGCACTAGAGCAGCAGGTTACAGTTTCAGCGAACCTTCCATCTCTTGATGAAAAGGGCAAGCTAGTTTTGGTTCCAGATGAAGTGTTGGACATTGAAGAGAAGTTGGGAAGCAGAACAATCAAAGAATATCTCATCAGATCGAAGGATTTACCTGCTGAAGATGTCATATGAGAAAGTAAACAAATCATCCAGCATACTAATCTGACATTGCTTATGGGCAAGCAATTCCAAGAAGTGGGGATTGTAATGTCTCCTCTCACAAATTGAGTTTATAAAGTGAGATTAAAATAAAATATTTAATATTATGTTTCTAAAAAATATTGTAAAACTAATATTAAAATAATCATAAGTGACTTTAGAAGTTTAGAGTACGATTAATTAAAGCCACATATCAAGAAGGGGGGATTAAACCGGGGATTTTACCCTAAATCGCAAGTCATTGTCTATGAATCCAATTATAGAAATAAGGGGTCGTTGTCCTCCAGTTTCTAGTGATTAACAAACAAGATGTCTAGCCTAAATGAGCGAACGAATTGATAAAACAAGCATACCACCTCTGGTCTTTGGTTTATACCAAATATGCACTTGACATCACTTGAAGAAATAAAACTTCAAATTCTTTGAAATTTTGAATCCTTTGGCCAACATCAAGAAATAAAACTTCTTTACATAACACAAAAGGCCCTATGACTTGTGCTCCCACTTTAAAAGCACTTTAGTGGTTCTTCAATATGACACCATACAATTTGTTTACCTATGTTATTTCCATACAGCCACAGGAAATGGAAAATGGCCTTATGCAACGTCCCTAAATCTTATGGAAAATGGGGACAAGAAAAATACTCAAACGTGCCTCGCATGCTCTAACTCACCCTCCTCCATGTCTTTAATTAAGGAGATGTTGTGACCTTTTCACACCATCGTCCCATTGCAAAAGGGGACCCCCTCTTTTTGCTTAGTGGTCGAATAGTCATCTTAGTTTGGCTCTAGTTTGGTGGCAGTTTTGAAGTCTTAAAGTAAATGGGCTAGGTTTGACCAACTCTAGATGCGAGTCTTTGTCCATTTGAGAGTTGAACCATTAAGGGAATAGAGTTGTTAGCAAGGCATCCAATACTTAACCAAATTCTAGGTAAGAATGAATCTTAGTGGGACGTCTGATATGAAAGTGAGAAAATCTGATTTGAAGTTCAAGTTCTAATCTTTGAGAGAGAATGGAAACCTGATTGGAAAGGATTGGAAGTATGATGTAAAGATGAGGATGAACAATCAACAAAGTGTAAGCAAAATGAGCAAAATTAGAAGCAAGAATTTCAAGGTGAGGGTGGAACCAATTAAGCTGATAAGGTAAGTCGAGGTGAATCCAAGCAGAAAGATGAAACTCAGTTAGCCAAATTAGTGTTCAAGTTCAATACAATAATGAATTGACATGATGAAGACATGAGAGCGTAAAAATATGAGGCCCTCGCAACAGATCTGAAATGAGTAAGTTGAAAGCATGCAATTGCCAAGAGAAGAAAATCAAGTTCCAAGTGTGAAGATTGAACAAGGGATGAAGAAATCAAGATGTAAACCAACAGAAGTCTGAAAGAGCAAGGGAGGAAATCAATGTTTGGATGAATGAAACCTTAGAACAACTTTTGGAAGCTTGTCCCAAGGTAGGTCCAACTTCCAAGACCCCTTGGAATCCGACCTCACCTTGGACAAGCATGTCGAAGACCCCCCCAATTTCTGCCCTGGCTATAATAGGCTTCAAACGCATAATCAATCTTCCATATTGAGTAAAATTTGATCACAAGAGGTAAGAAAATAAAACCAACCAAGTCTTTGAGGATGGCAATCAGATTTCTAATCGAGATGAAACTCGGATCAGATCTCTACAACTGAAAATGAATCCACATCAAACTAGATCATATCAAAAATGACTCAAGTTGGAGAGCAAAGAGGGTAAGTAAATACGTTTTTGTTGAGGGCAAAGGTGACAAAAGGATGTTTTGAAAACAAAATACATGAATTCTTAGAGCAGCCTTTAATACCCTGTCCCAAGGTAGGTCGGATTCCGATCTCACCTTGGACAGGGCTGTCCAAGGGGACGTCGAAATCCGACCTCGCCTTGGACACCTTTGTCCAACACCCATCATAATCCCACTCAGCCTTAAAGACTCAAGCAGATCGATCTTGATGAGGAAATTGATCTCTAAATCAATCAAAGGGGTCCCAATCAGGTCGGCCTAAGGGTCAAATAGAGGGATTCATGTTTAGGCTCCAAAACAATAATTCATACAGTGAAACGTCAACTCATAATTCTTTCTAATTTATTTGAACTGCAGCACTAGGTGTATGTCATCCTTTCCCCACTAGTCTGTAAACAAGGATACAGAAGAGCAACTTGAAAATAGACCGTCTGGGTTGTCAATAAAGTGTCCTCCAGTGATAATTGCATTGCAAAAGCTTTGTCACAATCAACGGCCGGAAGTGCCAGCAAATCTGAGGATCTCAGCATAAAATGTCCATGGTATGTTGTAAATCGTATGCCTGCAAAATCATATAAATAATAACTTATTAAGGGATGTGTTATTATCTTAAAACTCAACAAGTCAATCATGTGAATGTAAAGTACATCTTACCATCAAAATAGACTTCTTAAAAAAGCAGCACTCAACTCAATTTGGTAGACAGAAAAAAATGGTTTTACCTTTTCCACATCTTATGCGCATGACAGCTTCCCATGCAGTCTCTCTAGTCAAGTCTCTAGCAAGTTCATGCATGAACTTTTCCTTGTAAAGAGTGGCATTAAATGATGGGTAATAGTACACCTGCCCCCCTGTATATTTTGATAGAATACCTGCAAAACAGATTAAACAATAGTAGTGAATAATAGTCCACTAATTTTAAAATGGCAACACAGAATAATGTCCCCGTCCGATATTCTCATAAGGTTAATACCTAATGAAGCTATATCTGTATATTTATCGCTAAATGCATATAGATTCACCCCAACTTGATATTTTGTGAGATCTGCAGCCATCTGCTTATAAAACGGGTCCTCTGCATTGCGAATTGTGTGCTCTTTATCAGTTCCATATATGCGTGGATCATCACCCCGCAGTTTTAGACGTCCGACCCCAAGAGAAGGTAAAGTGCTCTGAAAGATATGTAGCTTCCCTCCAAGTTGGCTCTGCACAAATTTAAAAGTTTCAAGCACATTCAAAAAGGCTCTTAAAAACATCTAACAGAAAGGACACAAGATCATTGACCATAGAAAACATACTAATAAAGTAACATAAACATACCATAACCATGAAAGCTGCTTTTAGAGCAGGTCCAAAAGCAGACTCAACATTGATATTCTCCACGAACATTGAGGGAAGACTATCAAGCAGAGCTTCTACTACATGTCGAGACTCAGACAAGTTGACAAGAAGATCATCAGGCAAGGGGATAAAGGGCTCATCCAGATCTGCCACAACCATCATTTGAGGCTGTGTCAATGAAGACTGTCACACACAAGAACTATATTTTAGTACCTAGATAGGAAACTACTTCCATATATTCTGCATCACATACATTTCTGCTTGCAGGTTAGAATTAAGACATATCGAGAAGGTTTAACCTTTGCAGAAGCAAAATTGCATAGAAAAATTGGATATGAACACAGGGTAGAGCATAAAATTTTGTTGTGCCTTGGATCCAATTAAATTATGGAATGAAACAAATATCAACAATGACTTGCCTTTAGATTATAAAAATGCAAAGCACTGTCAAATGTAAGAAATCCAATCTGTGTTCGAGGGAAACCAGGAAGCTTATCCAAACAGGATTTTATAGTCTCTGCTGCCACCTGAAAAGTACATAAAAAGAACACCAATTTACAGTTAAGTGTAAAATAAAATTTATAAAGCCAACAATAAGGTTGAAATATAAAAAGTACTTGTTTACTAACAGAAAAGTAAATCTTACCAAATAAAATATTGTAACATAGGATTTTATCTTTTAACAGATATCTTTTATTCATTTTATCCTATGTTACCGGGTTCCTCTAAACCCCCCTGCCAATACACATGTGGGTAAAGTTCGGGTTTGGTTCTTGTGCTGGTTTCCCTTTGGGTTCACACAGAATCCCTCGCAAGAACCCAGGGTGCTCAAGAGGGACCCTGGGCCAAACCCAAGCAAACACAAGGGACCCAAGGGCTGCCCCAAAAAAAATATTAAAAAATAAAGTTATTTTCTTATAAAAAACAAAATGCCTACATTTCGCCCTTAAGCGATAAATTTATTAAAATGGCTGCCCCTCAACCCCATTGGGAGCATTGCCCCAAAACCCCATCAGAGGTGCTGCCCCCTCAACCCATTGGGGTCTCCACTCCCAAACCCCCCTCTAGTTATTAGGATCTCCTCAAATAAAAAACTTTTATTACAGTAAAAGGGTGATGAGGAACTGGCATCCAACTCTGAAGTGTATTGACTTCGACGTTATTGTTGCACAACTTGCCAGGAAATATCTTTAATGAGGCAGCTTGTACAGTACATGGCTAGCGGAAGTAGCATTGTATCTTGCTGTAGTTCAAGTAAAATTGAACCAAATGTTAGACTTTGATGCTTTTGATGAAGAGCAATATGAAGATTATTAAATATTAATTATAACTTTCATTGTGTATTAACATTTAAAAAATCATTGAATTATGAATTGAAGTATTTTTATTTTTGCAAATTAAGCGGCAATTAAATTTATTTTTATTGGCAATTATGAATATCATTGTTTTATGTTATATAATTTAAATTTTTTATACATACATATCACATGCAGACACACACGTGTGTATATTCCTGCACCGGTAACCAAGGAAAAAAAATTGCTGTACTGCCATATCAGCTTCCAGTACCCATACCAGAACCAGTAACTTAGAATATTTACCAGATAGGTACCCATTTCAACTCTAATCATTACCTCCAATTGTGTTGCCAATCTGTTCTTGTGGATGGTGAGATAACTGAATAAGGTTCAATAATTTGAGTCCCATGTTAATAAACTATAAACAAAAACCTAAGTTGCCAGTTCAGATTCCGGTACGGATGCGGGTTCGAGATTCGGGTTCGAAATTCGTCCAATTTTTTGGGGGGTTGGGTTCGGATTCGTTTTGGGTTCGTCCGTACAAGAATATATATTTAAATATATATATATATATATATATATATATATATATGCATATATTAAATAATAAATAGTAACTAATATTAAACTTAATAAATACCTAATTTATTAGTTATTAGTAAAATAATATATATTTAAAGTATCATACTCTAAAAACAAAAAAATTCTATTTAATACTAATTTACTAATAATTTAATTGACATTTAATAACAATAGCATCTTTAAACTAATTGCAAGATTATTCATTAAAAACAGATGATATTAAATTTTATAGAATTCTAATAAATTAAAAACCGAAAGTTCAACCTAAAATTTATTCAGAATCACGTGTGCTGTTTCGTTTATTGTTTTGATGGGAAATTGTGGAAGCCGTAAAACACAGCGGAGGAAGTGAACACGAAACTGTCGAAACTGTTGATGGAGTCGAGAACTGCAGAAGAAAGATAAACCGTAAAAATCGCACACATTATTTAACGACTTGTGTTTTTAATTCAGCGCCGATTTAATTCAGCGCCGAATTTGAGACAAATTCGAATCGAACCCAAATTTGGAACAAATCAAATTTCGAATTTCAGGTTTTCTGGACGAATCCGGTAACTTAGACAAAAACTCATGGATTATGCTAACCAACAAAGAAGCTGAATAAAAAGGAAGAAAATCCAAATGTATTTTTCTTAATCATGATATTGTAACCTTTGCCATGAATCTTCAAGATTGGCTAAAACATGTCATTGAGTTGAGAAACATTTAGAGATCCAAAGCAAGAAAATGTTAATAAAAAGAGAATCTTTATAACATGTCTTGACAAAGATGTACTTTTTGAGAATGTCAAGTTGATAAAGGATACGCAAGTGTTCTAAAGCATGTTGAACAAAGAGAATGTCATACTCAAAGGTCAAAAGACATCTAGGAGCTTGGGTGCAGCCTAGGTAGAGCAAATATAATTTTGTGGAGAAATTCACTTAAGTGTGAAAAGAGTATTCACTTTCAACGTCAACGACAAATTAGTTCACTAAATCAATTGACAACATCTTTTCATTTAAGTGACAAATGTCAAAATAAAATTTCAAAAAGAAGTGCTTTTTCACTTCAATTGGAAAACTCAACTTTCGAGCTAGAAAAAAAGAGTTTTTAATTGAAAAAACTGCAATGTCAATGACAAATAAAATCACTAATGTAACCAAAAAAGTGCTCTTTCACTCTATTGAAAAACCCAACATCAAAATAGGCCAAAAAGCGACAATCCATTAAGCACCTACCCTACCCCTTAAATGCCAAAATGTCACTTGAAAAACATGTCAAAAGTAAATCACACAAGGGGCACCTAAATCACCAAAGTGTCATAATTGATAGCAAAGTGAAAACATGCAAAAAAAGCTCCCAGTTGTTCAAGTGCACCCTAGGAGGTTGGAAGTCAAGTTGTCAATCAGAAATTGCAAGAAAAAGTGCATTATGACCTCTAGGGATGCCAAAATCAACTGTGTCAAAATTTAAAAATGCCAAAGTGAAAACACGAAAAATTCTGCTCAAGTGTTCAAGCATTCACCAAAGAAATTGGGTAAGAGAAGTAATAGAAAAAACATATGTAAAAAGTGTTCTTGCTGACTCAAAAACATATTTGACAAGAGAAAGCCACTTAAATAACACAATGCACATCAAATTAGAACAAAAAGTACATGGAAGCAAAAGCACTCTCTAGATGAAAAAGTTCAAGTTTCTCCTTCAAAACACACGAAGATGCCATAGGATAAAGTTTCCCAAAATATTGTGGTTTATCAATGGCAAACTCTTCAAGTCTCACCTAGTTGTCTAAGGATCAACACCTATCGGCATCCTTATACCATAGGCATAAAGAATAATCATGATGGGGAGAATTATCGTTTCTTTCACTCTTCATTGAAAGCACTTCAAGATGGTGATTTGTAATTTTGTCGCATAAAAGCTCTTAACCACAAACAAGGTCAAAGGACCCAACACCTATTGGCATCCTTATACCATAAAGAATAATCACCATGGGAAACCTTATCGTTTCGTTCACTCTTCATTGAAAGCACTTCAAGATGGTGATTTGTCAAATAAAAGCTCTTAACCACAAAAAAGGTCAAAGGTGTTGGGCAATGAATTTCACAAGTTTGTGAGGAAGGAAAGTTCTTTAGAGAATTAGCCATAATAAAAATGAAGAAGCTTCAATAGAGTCACTACTAGGAGCCAACCATCAAACTAGCTATTTTTAGTCATTGCTATTTTGAGAAGTTATTTCAAGATGATCTCCAAGAAAATCTATTTACAAACCTTCAATTTTTTGACAACTTTCAAGAAAGCCCATTTTTAAAGATACTTGTTTTTATCAGAAATCTCTTTGAATATTTCTTGATTTTGATATTGATATGTGCAGACAGTTATTTCAAAATGATTTTCAGGAAGATCTATTTATAATTGCTCCATTTTTTGACAACCTTCTAGAAGTCTTATTTATAGAGATATTAGTTCTTACCAAAAGTCTCTTTGAAAATCTCTTGATTTAGATATTGAATTCGCAGACCAATGCGAATCTTTGCAAACAATTATAAGTGTGTGCCATTTACACTTACATTTTCAATGGCAATTTTATGCCTATTTTCAATTGAAATTACCGTTCAAGCTTCATATGTGATCGTGTATGTGTTGTTGTCTATATTTCATTGAAAGTACAGAATTTTTCACTGCAGTTTTCATCGAAGGAATAATTGTAGCTTTGCATGTAATTCCCCCCTTCCAATTTGCTTAATCTTGTCTGTGTAATTCAATTATAAGCTTTGTATTGTACTCATGCTTTCTAGTTTCTACATTTAACTAAATGGCACTAGATTGTGTTAGCTATTGGAAGTATTTAGTTTCAATAGTAGATTGAACAATCTCTCATCTTGAGCAGAAGTGCTCATACGCCTTGCGCCCTTACCTGTGAACAAAAAACTAAACAATTTCTTTAGCTTGTTTTTAATGTGTGTTAAAATACTGGGACTTGTCTTGTATATATTGTAAGAAGCTAGATGTCATTTCCTAAGGTTCTAGGGTTTTGTTCTTAGATACCGATACGCCCTGTTTTAGGCCTAATGCGGATTCGGGTGCGGACGGATGCGGATGCTGGAACAGGTGCTATCTAGGTGCTATCTGGGTGCTGTCTGGAAGCTCATCCCAGGCGCCCGGATGCCTGTGGATGCTTCTCAGAAGCATCCACAG
>MU227255.1:282675-294097 GCA_018584345.1 Thuja plicata | reverse complement strand
ATCTAGCACCAGTGGAACCGCTTTAGCTTCAAATGATCTTGAACTCGCAGCACATGGAGATGATGAGAATGTGGATTTTCTTGAGAATCCTTATGATTCTGGATCTGATTACTGAATCTTGAATCTTCACTCTTGATTGATGAACATTGAATCATGAACTAAGTTTTGGTTTTGTAGTTCAAATTGCATTTGAATCTTGAACATGACTGATTAGTTATTAATATTGAACTTATTTCAATTTGTTGTCACGTCTTTGAAGTTTTAAGTTTAACTTTAAGTTGAAGTGTTGAACTATCAAGTATCATACTATCATATTCATTATCAATATCAAATGATTTATTTTTGTATGTTTCTTGCATTTCTTTGCATATATAATGTATTATACTATTTATATATATATTTTTAAAAATATATATACATATATATAAAAACGCATCCAAATGCATCCGCATCCCCCCAAAAAAAAAATTCCCGCATCCGCATCGGTACCCGCACCCGAATCGGTAACTTAGGTTTTGTTTTGTTTCTGTTTTAAAGGAGCTTTCACATTGCCTTTTGTGTTGTTGAAACAATTTTTGAACTTGGGAATTCACTCCTCTGAAGTAAAGGTAAGGCCTATTATTCTGAATGTTCTTTTAATAATAAATAACTTTTCTGCCAAATGCAAAATTAATTATAATTACAAAATCTGTTCACACCATATGTACTGATAATTGCAATTTCAAACAAGAATCTGTGTTGTACTAAAAACTACATATCTAATACCAATCTAATTTCCTTTGAGAAAATATTGTGCATTACATGTAAGAAATCTGATTCTCATGTGTAGAAACTCCCACTTATTTATTTACAATTTTACCTCCTGCATAGAACCTCTTGGTTTGTTACCAATACCTTTGATAATTGAATGCATCCTGAGCATCATTTTAGAGCATACATAATGAACATAGCATACCTTGCTTCTAAACAAATGGGAATCGCAGCCTATCAAAAATAAAGCTAAAGTCCATTCCACCAACAATAGCCATCTGCCTTGAAACTAAATTCAACTCGAAGAATTTCAGTTTGGTATGAACACCTTGACCCTAATACTTCGATAAAATTTGGTTCTTTTTATATTTGGAGACAACCATACTTCATACTTGCCTTTCTCCCTTGGCGTGCCCCTCTTTCCTTTTCCTTTCACCGTGAAAACAGATTTGCTAAAGCAATTTTTTATTTTGGTGAAGTACCCGTGTTATAGAGACCAAAACACTCTACTCCACACCTGCAATTGTCATTCTCCCATACCATCATACCCATGGAAAGTTTGCACTTATGTTGGAAGAAAGCCTTTGAAGTTCCCTAATTCTTTTCATATTTAATAATTTTATTATGATGTCTCACTTATTTCTTTTGGTTATCTGTGGTCATCATTACAATTTAATAGTTTGTTACCCATACTATACAAAAAATTGAAACCAAGATGAGCAAACTGTATGAAGCACCTACTATATGAAACGCTCACTATAATGGCATTACCATTTACCAAAAGCTTCTAGTAGCCATTCCACAAAGCTATACATGTCTATGAAGTATTTCAGTGATTCACATAAGCATCATTAATTAATAAACAAAAAAAGCCTCAGAAAAAGTAAGGAAGGTGAAATGATGCAGGTTGAGGTAGCACAGATGATGGTCGGTTTAGTACCTGAAGCATCCCACTTCTAACTGCTGATATTGAAACATCAATGAGGAAAAAATACAATGGTGGCATTGGTGGCCGCACCATATATTCAGTTGGTGCAACAAATTCAACACTGCCCTGGGTAAGTTCAGGACGCTTATCAGCATCTTGTCGTCTTCCATTCATATCCAATGGCGCAAAGTAATCTCCAGAAACTGATCGTGGTACATCCAAAAGTGCAGTTATTTAATAAATGAATATTTGATAAAAGAAAAAGAAAAACCTACTTGCCATAAAAACCAGAAAACTAAAAAGAAAATTTCTGTTGCAAGAAAACAATGAAACATAACTTGTCATTTTACCAAGTTTATTCCACCATAAATGAAGACATTCAAATGAAAACATACTAAAAGAGCCAGAATATTCATATAAAGAAATAAGATCACCAGGAATTTATTTCTAACTCTGCATGGTATGAAAATAAGTCCTAAGTTGCCAGTTTGGGTTTGAGTTCAGGTTAATATATTATAATATAATATATATTATTTCATAATATTATATCTATTGTAATAGTTATTATTATAAATTATATTATATATCACTGAGTTAATACAAATAACTTTAAAATTGATTGCAGAAGAGCTGCATATAACACAATCACCCCGCTTTGTTGACTGCCACGAAGCTGAACGGCAATTGTCTGACATATCATCAGAAGCAGAACAGTCATTCTTTGGTGAATGCTGACTCAGAGCCGCAGCGAACCCAGAGCTGCACCAGATCCAGACCAGCACCCCGCCTCCCAATGCCAAACCAGCACATCCTATCACTAAGACTAGGGCATGTGATGGTGACTGCAAGTCAATCATAAAGTCCGGAAAAAAAAGGAATAAAAAGTTGAAAACACTCAAACGAATTGCAGCAAACATCATTAAGGCCTAATTACTGCTCTATGGCTTCAACACTCACATTGCTTTAAGGGTTTGGAGGACTCTTGGAACTTGGTTAAAAACAATAAATTATGAAAAACAGCATGCACCATGAAAGTCTGTGGTCTCAAAGGCACTGCCCCTCCACCCACTACAAACTGCCTCCTCCCAAACCCCTCCTGTGATTTTGAAAAACAAAAACTAATATCCTTTTGGGCCATTTTGAATGGAAAAACAATAATATTTTATTCTTTTGACATTTTCACAATTAAATCAAGCATGAATTACACTTACCTTCAGTTTGCTAAGTCGGTCCCTATCCTAGGGCCTATATAATGCTCCCATGATTGTAGCAGCATCTGTAGATTTGTCTAAAAGACAAGTGCAAGACTCCGCATAGAGCTAGTGCTGTTGAGAAGAGGGATACAAGCTCCTCTCTACCATAATTCACGACTCCGTATACTTATTTTTGTTTTGATGAAATGCCACCTTTTATGGGATTTAATATTAAATTAAAATATTAAAAATATATATAATAATAAAATGAAATGATATTAATATATATACTGAAATGAAAGATTGATATTAATTGGTGTATTATTTCCTTGAGCTGTCAGCCGTACACTTTCACAAGGGAACCTCTATGCGCTATGCCTATCAGTCATGCAGTCATTAAATTTAATTTATCAAGTATTCTGACATTCTGACAAGCCAGCGAACTGTTTTGCTTTCTGTTTTTTTATCAAATTTCAGATTTCCCTTCCTTTTTGCAAGCATTTTTTTCTATCTTTTTATACTGGGCTTGCTGTTCTTCTCTGAAACTTCTCATGTTTCTGACACCTATAGCTACCTAGACTAAGTGTATCTGGTATTCTTGCCTTTGCACCTGACAGATCTGAAAAATGGAGCTAATTAATTGCCAGGACAGTAAACCAGAACCCCTACACTAGCACCAGCACTACTGTCTTATGTCACTTGTGCCGGTACATGGATAAGGACACATCTGTCCTGCCTTCTTTTGGTACAATAATTTGCCAAGGGGTTTACATCAGTACTCAAAGCATTTTCCAAAACTAGACTAGCTATCCCAAGGTTGATTTGCACCCTCTGGCTCTCAGTTTTCTATCTCAAGTTTTAGTCTAAAATTGTTTATTCCTATTCACAAATTTGTGTTTCCAAACCTATGATTTCAGTTGTGTTGCTAGTCCCAGCTCTCATGTGATCAAATTAGATTATATTAGATTAGATATTGGCTCATTTACAACATTTTAAACATCTTCATTTAATCTAAACACTTTATGATTGAGAGCAATAATTTTGGTAAATTTAAACACAAGTTGAAGGTGGTGTTCGTCATTGATGAGATTTGGGATTGTATTGTCATGACCCAAACTGAAAACTTACAAAATAACAAACCTAGAAATACTGCAACAAAAAAATATATACATTTTTTTAATATTTCTTCAAAACAATACATCAGCAAACAGATATTCATCAAAATCATACAGCCTACTAAACATGCCCACATGCAGAACCAGACACTGTTACTATTAGTATTCGAGATATAAGTCTAAATGCCAATCTGCTGCTTAAGGGTTTCTATCCTCAAATAACTTGATGTCAGCACCTGATAGGATTTATCTCCAAGCTATTCCTGCTGAAGCACAACATTCAGCTCAGAAAAGAAGTAATTTTTGTTTTATCAAACTCAGATAGTATCCCTTCTCCTCTGCCTAGAGCATTATATCACTCAAGTTCCTCTTTCCCAGCATACCTCAATCATAGGCATGGCATCCCTTAAATGTTGGCAATAGCTGGGCAAGTTAACTGACAAATCTAGGACCTCAAACTAGGTAGTTAACTAATAAATTAAGACAACTCCAAACACTTGACCACCTCATTTCCAGCACACTATGATCCTAACTGACCACATGCACTCAGTATTCCAGTCCTAGCTAACTGAAAGTAACTACAGTTCCAATTATGCTACTCCTATACTAACAAACGAATCACTAAACAATTACAAAAAAGCATTACTCAGTTACCTTATTCAATTATTGACTCCTATCCAGTTGCTAACAAAACACACTAGGACACTCACACAGTGCGTCAGATTAAAAGGGGACATTGCATGTATCATACAAGTGTTAATATCAGAGGATGCCAAAAGGCAAAAGGATGTTCAATGGCGTTACACAGTTACCTTATTCAATTATTGACTCCTATCCAGTTGCTAACAAAACACTCTAGAACACTCACACAGTGCGGCAGATTTAAAGGGGACATTGCATGTATCATACAAGTGTTAATATCAGAGGATGCCAAAAGGCAAAAGGATATTTAATGGCAGAGTGCCAAGTAGATTTCTGATTTGGGATAATAGGAAGAAAATCTCTTTAGGGGAAAGATATGTAAGCAGTTTATAAGAAGCTAGAAGATGATATTCATAAAATGCACTTTGATGATGAAATTCTACAAGTGTTCTGCGAAGATCTTGGGATGGTGGTTTGACATATGGTTATATCATTTCACAATGGAATGTTGGAACTAGCTAGTGGTCATACAATGGCATTGCTGAAGGATGGTGCGATGGTGTGCTCTAAGGTCAGAAATCATTCATACTATTATCTGCCATAGTTGTAGCGTCAGGTAATGGTGCTTTTGCACCTTTTATGGAAATTATTTCTCTCTGGGAATCATGTTTATAATAGGGTTTGGGTACATTTTGTGGTAGCATTTCTTTTTAGTCTGTTGTTTCCTTGGAATAGGATTTAGTAGTATTCTTCTCTTTTTGGATAAGATATCTGTGAGCTACCAGTTTTTGGGATGACTATATTAGTTTTATGTGGCTGGTGGTATAGGATCTACGATATCTACCGTTTAAGTTTAATAGGTTTTGAATGGTAATTTTAAACTCTTTGCAGTCTCTGAAGCTGGTATTGTTGATTTTAAAGTAATTGCAGTCTCTTTTACTATTGATGGGCTAGGCCCCCATATATAGATCCCCAATAATATATCTAAAACACAAACATTAAGATGCCCTTCTTTACAGGAATATGTTATGTAAAAAATGTTTCATAGAAGCGGAGCCCAAACATTTGGTAGAGTTACGGGTAGTGTTTCTAGCTCACAACCAAGCAAGACACCAGTTTGGGATATAGGACCCCCATTGTATAAGCCCAAATGGGGAATTCTTTAAATTTCTGTCGACTTTGTACATTGTTCATATTGGGTATATAGACATAGTATCCCTCCACATTCAAATTAGAGCCTCATTTATTAAGACCTTATTATCAAGACTGAAAAAAATCTAGCAAAGCAAAAGGGCAATGAAATAACCAGAGCAGCAGAAATTATCCTAAAAATTACACCAAGAAGAAGAAATATAGTGCTGTCTTTTATCTTCATTCAGCAAAGCACACATTGAGAAAAAAATGATGAAACTAGCAAAGCAAGAGAAAAGAAAAACAGAAAGTCATAATAATACACCTAGCACAAGTGAAACATAGATGTCACTACTTACCTTCATTCAGCAATGTACACACATTACACCTCCACCGCCTGCCACTATCTGTGAAAGTGACATAGGGATTGATGTAAGTACGACATCTTCTGCACCTTACAATTCCAGATGGTCCAAAATCAATAACAGGTATTTCTTCCTGTAAAAGAGACAAAAAAAAATATTTGTATTTGTAAGACAAGACAAGAACACTTAAACTCAATCATTGAAATTATTGTAGGAATGAAATAGCAACAGAAGGGAAATTTTCTCTAACCCCATCTGGTGGTTCGGCAAGTGGATGAACCACAGCCCCAAGAGGCAAATGCCACCGAGCCATCAACGACTGTGAATTTGGTAATGCATGAGTTGTAAACCGAAGATACCTCGGATGACAATTTGAAACAAAAACTGAACTTGATGATGTTACATCCATGTCTGCCTCACTCAGAGGTCGTGGAAGTGAAATGGGATCAAGTCCTGCCTCTACTGATCCAGGAACAGAGCTCACTGAGAGTGACTGAAACTCCTCAATCAATCCTTGGATGCTTCCTGTAGGAGGTCCTGCTGTTGGATAAGATGGCAGTACTCTGGCTTGCTGACCATCCATATAGGAAGGTTGTACTGGTGGCTGGAATGCAGCACCTGGATATGCATGAGGACCTGCTAACTGTGGAAAATGCTGTTGCTGTCCAGGAATTCCAGGCTGAGGGATAGGAAATGGACGTGGACCAAATGAAGGAACCTGTGGACCTTGTCCACTTGAATATGGACGTGACATTAATTGCTGCATAGGTGGTCCCGAAGTAGGAACTGAAGGAGGTACACCTTGAGGATATTGTGGTGAATACTGAATTGGTGGCTGAGGGATATTCCCTCCAGTGGGTATATAATTTGCTGCCTGTGATGGAGGACCTAATGGAACAGATGGAGATGGGACCGCAAAAGGTGTGCGTGGACCTTGTGAAGGTATAAACTGCTGACTTGTTGAAGAACTCGATGGAGGTGGTGTCGGCTGACTTGGCATGAAGCTGCCAGTTGGAGGGCGTACAAAAGATGGAGGAGGCCCTACAATAGAAGGTGGTAAATGCTGCGATGGTTGAAATGGTACGGCAGGACCATTTGGCCTTACTGACTGTGTTATCCTTTGTTCTGGTCCCTGTGGAGTAACTGAGGGTGCAAAGGGCAGAGAAGAACCTTGAAGAGAAGTTCCTGTAGAATTGACAGGTTGACCAGGAAACCTAGGATTTTGAACCTGTTCAGGCCTCATTGGTTGTGTTGAACCTGGAAGATAAGATCTAAATGTCATCCCCGCTGCTGGATCTGAAAATTTTTATTTACCATTAAAAAGACAAGAGCACTGTAATAAAATGAGATAAGAATGTGCTTTGTCATCAAACAATAAAAGGTTAAATATAGAAACAAGAAACATGCAGCATTTAATTCCTGCTTTACTTAGGCAGAAGTACTCTAAATTTTGTGGGTAAATATATTGAAAGTTGATGGTCCAGACTATTGTTGTTCCCTTACTTTTGTTGTTTACAGGCTCGTTTGTGATTGTATTATAGTTAATTAATAGCCTTTCAAAGAGTTGGGCATGCAAATCTTGTTCATTATTTAGTTGTTTGTAAATTTCCTTCTACAATTGCTTTATCCTTTGACTCATAGTCACAACTAACGAACTTTCATTACAACCATCTTTATTCTTCCACAATTATACTCCTTTCTATATAGAAGAAAATTAATATTCATAAAATAATACCAAGGGTTTCATCCTT
Source organism: Thuja plicata (assembly GCA_018584345.1). NCBI lineage: Eukaryota > Viridiplantae > Streptophyta > Pinopsida > Cupressales > Cupressaceae > Thuja > Thuja plicata. The sequence goes on along the minus strand of MU227255.1, from coordinate 286,222 downwards.
CGCTTGGCAAAGAGCACGAAAGGATTGACGTCCTTCCAACTCTTAGCCCACCTTCGAGGGGTTTTTGTCCTCCTCGACCAAGATTTGGATTTTTGTTTAAACTTGGTAAGCACATGAAAGGGATTTTGTCAATATAATTCTTGTCATCACGTAAGGGATTTCGTCCTTCTGATTTGCAAATACTACCTAGCATAGTTTGCAAACTCTACGAGTACTCTCCAAGTTGTCGAGTACTCTATTTTTTTTGCTCCACGAGTTTTTACAAGTTCAACTCTCTAGTTTTTGTAGACACAAGAAATACGTGGGTAAAAATGCCTACAAAGGTAAATGTTGGTTAAAACATATTTTTCACACTTTTTTCTTGCTATAAAGCAAAAGCAATATGTTTTTTTTCTTAAGTTTTAGTACTTCTAAGCTGTTGAGTTTTCGCTAAGGTGTTGCCAAGTAAATTGTGGGTTTGCCAAGTACTCTCCGAGTCTGAGTTCGTAAACTATGCTACCTAAAACTCAAAATTGATGACTTGATGTATTTGCTAGACTAGTGCTGATTTGCCTTCGCTGATTCATATTTCTTGATGGATTGACAAGTCCATCTTTTAATAATACTTGAATGCTTTATAAACAATTGCTGATTGAATTGATTTTCTAAATTATATTTATTGCTGAATGTATTTTTGAATTGATTATCTCCCAAATGATTTGGTCTCTCTTATATCTTCAAGTGAGAGGGGGTCACACCTTTGCAAAGGATATGTCCCTTCATAATTAAGCACTACTGTGGAATGTGTTTGTTTTAGTAATCGCTGATCATAATATTCGTTTTAACCTTAATCGACCCTCCTTCCATTTAATCTCTATCCTCTTTTAATTTCATCACCCAAGTTATTGGTGATAAAATCTGTGATTATATTTGTAAAGTCTACAATCTTCGGGCAGGGGCATAATAGTCCGCCCTTCCCAAGATTGCTTGTCCACAAGCAATTTTTAACTAGAATGATCAAGAAATTCTGCTCCTTCCAAGTGCGCTCCTCCATAACCAAATTCTTACATTTAAGCAAATATTCTGAAATAACCTTATTTCTTAAATTCTTTTGTCTCATATCAATGATGCCCTCATCTTCCAAAATTAATTTTCCCTCGTCATCAAGCAGGGTAACTCCAAACATGGTGCAACATGTTGACCTAGCACCTTCTTGCGGCAAGATACGTGGAAGACATTATGAATTTAACAGTTTGCCGATAATTCCAATTCATAAGCAACCTCGTCGATCCTTCATATAGTCCTATAAGACCACTTCCCTTGATACAAGATTATTTATAAGGTTGCAACCTTAGAATAACCAAGCCTCCAATTTCAAATGTTCTTTCAGATCTACATCAATCAGCATACATCTTTTATTGATTCTGACATGGTGTAACATGTTGACCTAGCACCTTCTTGAGGCAAGATACGTGAAAGACATTATGAATTTGACAGTTTTCCAGTGATTCCAATTCATAAGCAACCTCACTGATCCTTCTTATAGTCTTAAAAGGCAATCGTGGTTTGTGTTTATACAAGATTGTATATAATAATATAAGGTTGCAACATTGGAAAAACTAAGTCTCCAACATCAAATGTTATTTCAAATCATCGTCAATCAGCATACATTTTTTATTGATTCTGAGCATGCTGCAAGTTTTCCTTGAGGGTATTTAAAATATCCATACTTGGTTGTACCAAGTCTCTAGCTCCAACAACTCTACAATCTGTAAGAATCTAATTTCCAGATGATACTGCCTCATATCCATATAGTGCCTTGAAAGGGCCCATTCCTATTAACATATGATGAGTAGAATTGTAATAATATTCTCAGAGATGTAACCATTTGACCCATGACGTTTTCTGTCCTATGACATCATTCCACAAATATCCTTCAAGCCACTTATTTACTATTTCGGTTTGCCCATCCATTTGTGGGTAATAGCTAGTGCTTGGGGTAAGTTCTATTCTAGCCAACTTAAGTTCTTGCCAAAATAAATTGTGGAATCTACTATCTCTATCACTAACTATGCTTTTGGGTAGCCTATGTAGTGTGAAGATTACTCTAAATAAAATTTTCGGTACTTGTGATGCTCTATATTTAGAAGAAATTACATTAAAATGAGCATACTTAGTTAGTTAGCCTATCCACCACCACAAATATACAATCTTTTCCTTGCACTTTCAGAAGTCCTATGATGAAGTCCTTTGAAATGCTCTCCCGGTTTTAATTGGGTTTGGCAAAGGTTGTAACAAACTGGCTGGAAATGGTTGCTCTACCTTGTTTCTTTGACAAACCATACATTCTAAATTATGCTTTAAAACATCTCCTTTAAGGCCTTTCCACGAAAATATTTCCCTCGCTTGTATGTTTTGTGAGTATAATGGTATGCCCACAAAATCTTTTCTTTCATTATCTACCTTGGGATCAAATGTATTCTATCTGTGTATAGAATGAGTTCCTTTGTACTTATCATCTTGTAGTTACCCTTCCAATATACCATTTGCCAATGCATATTCCGCAAGTATTGAATTTTTCCAATCTACAAAGATGTCCACCATAGAACATAGGTGAGGTCTTCGCTATAAAGCATTAGCCACAACATTAATTTTTCTCTTCATGTACTCAATATTAAAGACATAGGCTTGCAACATGCTAACCCACTTTTTTTGTCTATGATTTAGATCCTTTTGGTTCAAAAAGAATCTTAGACTGTTCCGGCTGGCCTTGACAATAAATCGTCCAAAAACTAGGTATCGTTTAAACTTAGCTAGAGCATACATGATAGCTAGCATTTCTTTGTCATAAATCAAATAATTCCTTTGTCTCCTTGAGCTTGTGACTCTCAAAGCTATTTGGTGTTTATTTTGAAATAATACGGCTCTAGTACCTTGCCCTAAAACATCACAATCTAACTCAAACGAAAGAGAGAAATCTAGAATGGCTAACACTGGACAAGAACTCATGATTTCTTTGAGCTTGTCAAAAGCTCTTTGGGCCTCCTCACTCCATGAAAAAGCACCATTCTTAATTAAGTTTGTCAATGGAGCCATTAGCTTTGAAAATCCTAAAAAACCTAAAAATCCCCTTAAATAAGTTAAGGTCTTTGGTCATGGCCAATCTACTATTGCCTTGATTTTTTCTTCATCCACACAAACCCCTTGGGCGTTGATCTTATGTCCCAAATATAAAATTTCATCCATTCCAAATTCACATTTGGATGTCGTAGCAAATAGTGATTGTTGCTCAAGTATGCCCAATACTTCATTAATATGTCGTAAGTGATCTTACCCAGTTTTACTATAGATCGATATATCGTCAAAGAACATCAAAAAAGAATTACTTAATTGTTTGTTGAATAAGTGGTTAAAGCACGTTCAAATGTGGCAAGGGCATTAGTGTTAGAGTAGTCGAGTATTGCTAATAATTAAATCAGTTAATTATTAGTTTATCTACTCTTTGCTTAAGTTAGACTTAGGAAGTTTCTATTTCCTAGTAGTTTCCCTTTTAGGGTTTCGGTATCCT